>JAJTIZ010000065.1:0-240836 GCA_021365335.1 Phaeosphaeriaceae sp. PMI808
TGCGATCGGAGCTGCACCATTTTCAAGATTTACTAGCCGACTAAGAAAATTTGTTACCATCTGCAAAAGAACTCGAAGGGCTACGCATGCTAGATGCTGTGGTCCTAGAAATATTGCGTCTTCGCCCAACGGTCCCAGACGGGCAACCCAGGCTCAGCCGCGCTGGGGCCACAAATCTTGTAGGTTACAATATCCCTACTAACGTCCTACAACTTAGTTCAACGTTAGTACCTTTGGGCGTTTGGAGTCGGCACGCGCAGCTGTTTGGCAAGGGATCTTGCAGTGCAACGTGAGTGCAAGTCAAAATGCTCATTAAAGACGATCTAACTCGTTCAGTGCTAAAACATCTCTTGGCCGCTATCTATGCTGAGTACGAAACCAGCGTTTCGAAAAATGCTAGCTGCCAACCTCTCCCAGGTTTCGTAGAGAGCAAAGATATATTATGGCTAGACTTTAAAAGGCTCGGAAAATAGATTCAATTCCATGTAGGAATATATATGTATATAGACTAGCCTGTCATATAACCACATAAACCACTCTGAAGCTATGTGAAGGACAAGATAGCCTGAATATCCGTGGTCGACAAACTCAGATCCTCAGACTTCCACATATTCCAATCATCCTTTTCTCTGTCCATGAATGTACATTTTGCTTTGTAACAAATTCGCACACTAGGAATTAGCGCCTTGCTTACTTTGTTGGATTCATTACGGCGAGAGCGATTGCGCGTTTCGGACATAGATGTGCTAGAGCTATTGAGAATTTTTTTGATTTCGCTTGTATTGTATTCCGAAACAGCCTCGCAGGTTCCTGGAATGATAAACTCTACGCAATGCCACGTATTGCGCTGATCCGGACATCGCACAACGAGCGCATGAATCAGTTGATCCTCATCCTTCTCACCAACATAGAATACCTCGAAAGCATCTATAAAAGTTTCCCAGATGGGAGAATGTAGGTTGTGGTCTTCTATCGCTGTCATGTCTCCTTCTATGGCATTGTAGTCGCTCTTGTGAGTAGTATATGTAGCTCCCTATGGGTCACCTATGGCAGGCACAACTTGGATTGAAAACAAACGTACTCTTTTGAGGAGCATTGAACATGCTAAACCTATTATCTATCAATTTTCAAGCTTTCTGATGTCCAAAATAAGTTGATTAGTTACCCGAAGATTCATTCCTGATTACCCTCGCATTGTAGGTCCTTTTAACCTGAGCAAGTCCCGATCTGGTGTAGATTGGACTTTCCTATGACTTGTCCGCCTCCATTAGATCGAGGATTACTTGGATTGACAATGACATTATGGTTTATTTACTTGTTGCTGACAGTAAGCAGAGAGCAGGACGTCCAAAAGACTACTAAATCTGGATCTAGATTTTACTAGTAACTATAGGGCATGCAGCGATCTTTATGGGTTAATGGGTATATATGTCGCTGATAATAAGCTTGCTATCTTATAGAAATTAGTGAGTCCCATTCGCTGACCTCTATGCCATATACCGAATACGTCAACAACGTTTTAAATATTGATCCACATCTGTTTGGGTAGACCAAGCCGGGAGCACTGAAAAGAGAAAGAGGATTGAGGGTTTCACGTTAATGCGCTCAATCTCAAAACGTAGCTCATACTACACCCGAATAGAAAATTCAATAGTGCAACCAAAGGGCGGTGACGATTGTATGCTGAATTCAACGATGGAACAGAAGACTTGTGGCATCAATAAACATAACTACTAACGTTGGGGGAGATTCAACTCCATCTATTTGAAACTCATGTAACTTAGCGTAATTCTTCCATTGGGCCTCAGCTACCCAAGTCCAACTGGCGCAGAGTATCTTTCGAGTTCAATCGAGTGCCGAAAGTAAGGCCCAAGATTAGATATTGTACCTGCACTGCTCGCTAAGGTAGCATCAAACCCTACATTCATATCTGAATTGGCGATGTAGAAAGCCGACGATGGGTAGGGCAGAGAGACGGTGGGTGTTGCGTACCACATGGGGCAATTGGTATCGTGACCACAAATCAACCCATTTTGGTCTACTTTCAGACATTCATGGGGGCAGAGTTCGGAGCCTTGGAAGGTCGTAATACTTGGTGTGAACAGGCTATCGGGAGCCGTTGAGAACGAGTCTTCAGTTCCTGGATTGTATGAGCCAGATAAACTAGCATAGTGATTGCGGTCCAGTGTCCAGGCCAGAGAAGGCGTAGGCCGTCCATGCTTAGCAAGGCATTTACTCTTGGAACAAATAAGCCCCTCAGCATTTTGCCCCCCTCTTGATTGGTGTAGTCTTTTTTTCGGAGGTTTCCTGTGCTGGAAGAAGCGATATGAAGGATGAGCGGCGTGGTGGTTCAAGGTTTCGATCTTCGCATGGTTCCTGAACTGGTCCCGTATCTCCGGTTTCTCCATAAACCAGCTCTTCGCAAGGAGTGCTAACACGACTTGTTGTTTTTTTTGCATGCACCAAGACTTGGCTCTTTCCAAGTACGCTGAACGGTAAAGCATGAAAGAGTTCATTGGCCTCGGTATGCGTCCTGGTCGCTGTGCTATCTCTTCCCTCCGAGTGTCTGCTGACCGAGATACCCACTTTGCAACATCCATAGCAGGCATTATTCTTGAGTTAGCCTCCATAACGCTGAACGGGACAGGCAGGCACGGTGTCTGAGGATCTGGATCTTCTCCTTCTCGTTTGGGTGTACTAGCACCGAGTGTCGACCGACGGCCGTCGGGCGTTTTCTGAGGCCACATCGCTAGGCTATTTTACCTCCGGTGGACCCCTAGTAGCTAGAGATGACTTGAGAACAAAGGGCCACATGTAAGACCGGAGGATATATCAAGAGCCAGGAGTTTAAAAACACTAGAGCCATATTTGTAGGCTTAGAAAGACTCCTCATATCTCAGGAAGCCTAGATACTCACCTACAACCCCATCTTGCAGATTGGCCTAAACTGCTGACTGTTATGATAACACCAACCACATTCTCTCGCTCGCTCCACGCGACCAAGAAATTCTGTTAGCTTATCACAAGCGCTACAAAGTGTTGAGAGACACCGGGCTACGTTGACATAGCCGTTAAATCATACGCTTGGTATCCGTTGGTTGTTATTACATCGTAAGTAGTCATCACCTGGGCTGACCTGTCAGCAAGGGCGTCGCCCTTGCTAATCTGATCGCTGTCCAGTAATATTGTTTGTCACAAACTTAACCTATGCATGTTTAACTACATATGAAAGGCTGTGGGCCTTGTATAATACGCCTTAAAGCGAGCATTGACGCTTGTGCAAACACGAGAAATCCCTAGTTAGCACAGTTGCCAACAATCAATCGATCTACAGATTGATTACCGGATTAGGCATGTCACGGTCCTCATGGCGGTCTTTTTACGCTTGATTGTGTCGGATTTGAGATGGGTTTTGATGGGTGCACAGTATGGGAACAAGGTGTGTGATAAAAGACTGTGATAAATGATGCAGCAAATGATTGATTGATTGTCTGCAAGGGCTCTCAATTGTTATCCATTGATGTTGTTGTTGTTCTATCTACTGCGCTTTCTACCAGTTTATATATCCATCTCTGCTGAGCTTGTTGAGGTCTCTCGGTTCGGAGGGCGGAGATCCACTATCTCTTGTTGAGTAGTTGAGTCAGCTCAACGCAGTTATTCGATGGTACCGGTTCTGCGCAGCTCATTTATGACGCTATGAGCCATCGGATATTGGCTACATTGGCTGTGTTGGCCATGCCGGCTGTGATCTCGGTCATGGTTCCGGATAGTCTTGTGATGACTGAGTTCGATCTCAGATCACTAGTGGCGCTAGTGGCGCGCGTGCGCACGTGCCCATCTCGATCGCCATCTCATGCGCTCATCTGGTAGTAGATGACTGATGAGTTCGACCTCAGATCACCTGCAAATCTGACAGATTGAGTAATCAATCTGTAGATCGATTGATTGTTGGCAACTCTGCTAGTTAGTTGCAGGGCCTATGTAAGAATGCTTGCTAGTTCGTAGCACTCCCAACCAATAGCTTTGGTAAAATCAGCATTGCTGATAAATATTGTACAGGGCCCTCCCATGAACGGGTTGCTAGCGCGACTCCGTGCGCTTCCATCCAAATCGACCCTTTTCCATACAAATTCTGTCGGTGCGGTAGCTTACGCTAGCAATCCGCTCATGGAAAGGCCCTGTACCAGATGAAACTCAGTAACTGCTGTTGATTGGCCCATTAACCGAACGCAAAATCCAATACGTTAGCGGTACCTTTTACGCTGATTGGATTACAAATGTATTACCAGCTTACGCTTACACCCCACGCTATTCACTCCCTCCACTCATCATGATAAGACTGTCTTACTTGATTAAAGTGAGCCTAGTGAAGCTCTCCTACTATTCGAGTCATACAATAACTATTAGCGAAAACCCTACTACAACACCAACAGTTCATGTTTGAATAAAGAACAAAAATTTGTAACTATACACTTTTAAGGTACTCTTTTCACTTCCTGTAACTAGAATAGTTTAATCTTGCTGTGGTAAAGTTGGGGTGTTTTTGGCTGTACGAAGTAAGGATTTTGACGACACCCTAAGCCTAACCTAGATCCAACGATACTACTAATAAGCCTTAATTCTACACTAGTAGTGCAATTTTACTTTTATATGAATTTGCCTAAAATTATATTATGTTTTTCGCTGCATCTCGTTGTATTATATGCGCAATTTTTGTAGCTATTATATGTATAGTTAAGTGTAGTAGGGTTTGATATTACTGTGGACGTCGGCGTAACGATCCCCGCGGCGTGCCGATTCACCCCACTTTAGAACACCAACAAGATACTAACCCCAACACGCTATAACTATGCTAATATGGATCCAATCGACAAGGCAGTTAAAAAGATGGAATCGTAAGAGCTAGAAGAAAATTACTATATAGTAAAGTTGCTGCCAAGTATAGTGTAGACAAATCTACACTAGCGCGAAGATGCAAGGGCATTTAGGCCTTAAAAGCAACTAAGGCAATCAACTAACAAAAACTCAGCCTATAGTAAGAGCTAGAGCTTATTCAATATATTGATAATCTTACAAAGAAAGGCCTTCCTCCTACAAGAAAGATAGTACAAACTTTTACTTCGTGCGTAGCTAGAGAGGCTGTAGGAGAAGGCTGGGTAACCCGATTTATTAATAGAAATAAGGACTATCTTATCTCTTACTAGACAACTGGCATAGACAGCAATCGCCACCAAGCTAACTCTAAGGCAAAACACAGGTACTACTTTAATCTTCTCTACTAAAAAATAGAGAAGTATGAGATAGAGCCCTAGTATACGTATAATATAGATAAAAAGGGCTTTTTGACTAGGGTTGTAGGTAGAAGTAAAAGGATCTTTAGTAAGTAAGCATAGGAGAAGAGAAAGATAAAATCTCTAATTTAAGATAGCTCACGTAAGTAGATAACTATCTTGGCTTATATTGGGGCTAATAGAGACGCTCTTCCGCTAAGCCTTATCTACTAGGCTACTAACGGAGCGATTTAATTAACGTGGGTAGGTAGTATTAAGGTAGGAAAGTATAAAGTCTTTATTACGTTATCTCCCTCTAGCTGGACAAATAATGATGTAGGCCTAGCATGGCTTGAGTAAGTATTTAATCGCTGTATAAAGAAGAAGGCTCGACGCTCCTACCAACTACTAATTGTAGACGGTTATAGTAACTATATAACTCCAGAATTTTTTAGATTACTGCGAGGAGAATCGAATTATCTTAGCTATCCTTCTATCTTACTCAACACACTCTCCAGCTACTTAATATAGTAATATTTAAGCTACTCTTAGGAGCTTACTTAAATAAGCTTACGCTTTATATCAACTATGCCTAGGGCCTTATTTCAATTAAAAAAGGCGACTTCTTTCTATCATTCTAGAACGCTTGGATTATCTCATTTAAAAAAAAGTCTATATTAACGTCTTTTTAAGCGACTGGAATATGGCTAAAAGACCTAGAAGTTATACTTAAAAAATTCTACCTATAGACTCTAGATAAAGAAGAAAGATGAGAGTAGTTGTTGAGTCAGCTGTAAAAGATAGGGCAGAGAAAGAGGCAAAAAAGGTTACTCAATTACTCTACTCTCTCTCTATCTAAAATAAGCTACTACACGGCCTAAAGAGAGCTCTTGTTATTAAAAAGAGATAAGAGAAAAATAGTAAGGCTCTTAACTTTCAACAGCGCAAAGAGTACTATAGTGGAGGTATTGTCTGGTCACCAAGTAACTGAGAGAGTTACGTGCTCGCAGGAGAGTAAAAGAATGTGAAGAAAGAGAGTAATAGATTCAAAAAGCCGAGATGTCTGAGCTTAAGAAGGCTGCTAAGCTCTATAAGTAGAAGATTGCTGAAGAGAAGCGTGTGGAGAGAGAGAGAGCTAAAAAGGTGAGGGAGAAGGAGAAGGCTGATTAGGTAGCTGAGCGAGCTCGCAAGAAAGAGGCTTAAAATGCTAAAAAAAAAGCTCTCCAGCTATCTCAGAATTAAAAGAGAAAAGCTCCAAGTACGCCTACTTAAAAGAAGAAGCGTTAGAAACGAGGAGGTAGTGGTGCAGCTTCTGGTGCAGCTGTAAAGCGTGCACCTTCACCACCACTAAAGACTACCCGGCATGGCCGCAGCGTTAGCCTCCCAAGTAAATTCAAGTAGCACAAATTTATCGCATAACTCTGTTTACTACTCTACTATAAAATCTTGTGATAATAACTACTGTGGGTGGCTCTATAGCCTCATCTTTGTTGGCCAGCTTTGGTGTTGGGTGAGTCGGCACGTCGCGGGGATCGTTAGTGTATCTCACCACCTGGTGCACGGCCCTACCTTGTGCACGGAAAATCGCCATCTTGGCCACACAAAGATGAGGTTATTGACGCCTACATACAAGCTATTATCGCGAGACTTTTTGAAGTATTGATCTATTGAGCTTATAGTATATATTATATTAATTAATTATTGTTTATAACGCTTGGGGAGGTTGATTTTACGCCCGCGAGTAGATGTAGACGGTGCGCCTACATTCAACTCTCCAACCTCTTTATCTTGAGCTACACTACTTGTATTGATTGCGACGCTTTTGCATTGTTTAGAGATAGCTTTTTTTTATAGCTATCTTGGCGTCGTTTTGGAGTTGTTTTTCAACGTCGCGCGTAAGTTGAGCCTCTGCGCGATCATGAGCTTTTTGAGCCTTCGCAGCGTCGCGGGCAGCCTTAGCTGCAGCGCGATTTTGGCGGCGCTCCTCCATCAACTGCGCCTTTGCAGCTTTTGCAGCCTCTCTTATCTTAAGATCCTCTGTTTTTTGAAGTTGTAGCTCTTCGGCTGCGGCTTGTTTTTGAACCTCACGCTCGCGGGCGTCTCTAACTTTGTTTGGCGACCAAATAATAGCTCTACTATTATATTGTTTAGTTGGTAGAAGTAGTAGTGGCTTGCCTCGTTTACGGCGCTTTTTCTCATTAAGTAAGGCACCGCGGAGGCTAGCGTTTTCGTGTTTGAGTATACTAACTTGGACTGATAGGTGGTGAAGGGATTGGCTTAACTTCTTAGCTTTTTCGTCGTATACACCATCAACAATCTCTGTTAAAACTGCGCGTAACTTGCGCCAGTCTTGCGCACTAAGTATAGAGTGAGATGAGCTTGTAGATGAGCTTGTAGATGGGCGACTATTAGTCTCTACTTTGAAGCGTTTGAGTATAACCTCTAGGTCAAATGGGCTATCCTAATAGCGCTAAAGGCCTTCAAGATCGTCTTTTCTTTAAACGAGATATCCCACGCGTTATAGAATAGCCGGAAGAAGTCTCTTTTTGTAATTGTAGTAAGCCCTTGGTAGGCGTCCATGTAGGCAGCAAGTTGCGCAGTGTAGGCTGACGATAGAGGCTTAAATAATATAACGTCAAGAGGCTGGAGCGTATGGGTTGAGTGCGGCGGTAATATAGCTAAGAGGATCTTTTGGGCGTCGCAATACTCAATAAACTCCATCGTTATATGAGATCTATGGCCATCTAAGATTAGTAAGCGATATGAGCGACGAGCTTTCTCACGAGTCTCGCGATCAAACACTTGTTTAAGCCATTACAGCCCTAGCTTATTATTTTTCCATCCACTTGGTGAGCTTGCAAAGAAAGCCTTATGTATAGATGGGTTAAAATCTTGGAGCTAGGTGTCTTGAATGTTGCTAGAAGCTGCAGCGTAGATTAGCGCTGGCGTTAGCGCAGTCCCATCAGCGCAAATACATCCAATCGTTGTAATCCACTCTCTATTACCACTTTGTATGAGATCTCGAAGGTGTCCGTAGTCGTATAACTGGCGTGAGAATACTCGTTTCATCTTTGTGACGCATCCAATTAAGAAGCCCTTCTCATCCATATTATATATATAGCGCGGCTTAATAGAGTATTGATCGATTTTACGGCGTAGAAGCTCAAAGTATAGACTATACTTATAGGCAGAGTCAGCGCTTTTACGTGTAGAGTCAATACCAGAGGCCCAGCGTGTAACAAGAGCGTCGCGATGTCGAGCGATAAAGCGGTCAACCTAGTTTTTTCCAGCTGGTTTTTGAGCAATCTCTGTGGCGAAATTTCGTATCATCTCTCTTGAAGGTGGTAAGCCTCTCTTGCAAAGCTTATTGCAGTATTGTATAAGGTCATTCTCTTGTTGTACGTTGAGTAATCGCTCATCGTTTGTCTTCTCGCTGCGCGCGCGCGTTTTGCCCCGACATCTTCTTGACAGCGTTGATCGATTAACACCAAACTCTTTTGCGATTTTTGAATACTGAGGTTTTTCTCCAAGATTCAGCGATTCTACAGCTGCAATTGCAGCCTCAATATCACCCATATTGGCTGAGATATTAATGTTTGAAGTTGAGATGGAAAAAATCGGGAAGCGGGGAAAACGTGCACTAGGTGGGGCCGTGCACCAGGTGGTGAGACACACTACTTCGTACGCCGACGTCCACACACCGACTCACAAAAGCTTGGCGGTCTTATCCCTCACCAAAATATGTATAGGAAGCACGACAAGCTCACTTTTAGAGCTGGATTTTGGTTGATTATTACTACTGAAGCTGTAGATTTGTATGGGATAGCTATCACGATCGTTTTTAATAGTGTTGAGCCGTTTGGGAGCAGTTTTGGCACGCTCCACGCTCAATACCCAGTCATTCTGCCATCCATCTCAATGCAATTCCATAGCCGTTCTGGCATAGAATCAACACGCTCGTTGATGAAGCCTTGTCTAATCTTCTGCCAGCCCTCATGGGCGAGCTCGCGCGTCTCAAACTCAACCCAGTGCGGATATTTCTTGAGGCACTGCTTCGGCGGCTGCCAACAGTTCTCTATAGGTGAGAGGTCTGGTAACGACGGGCAGTTAAAGTAGTGATTCAGCTGGTGTTCCTCCTTCCACCGGGCGACAATATTGACCTTGGAGCCGCCGCCGTGACCGCTGTCGTTGTCTTCTTCAAGTATAAACTCGTCGCCGCGGTCGAGCCAGGGCTTGACGAGCGACTCGAGGATCTAATCGCGATACGCCGTAAGAGAGAGCTTGCTATTCTTGTTGCTTGTCACCTTGTAGAAGCTCAGCTCGCTCTTGAAGTTGTAGCCGACGGCAGCCCAGCTGTGAGCAGACTCAAAGTGCATCTCGTCGTCGCGGTTAAGCTGCTCTTGAATACAGTCGCCACAGTAACGCTAACCTGGCTTCCTGATAATCCGAAGCTTGCCTTGAGGACCTACGCGCCAGTGTACTTCGTCAGAAAAGCGTACCTCTCGCCAGTCCGCAGGCTCAGGCTTGAGCGCTAGCATAGTCTCGCTGAACTCACAGCGCAACTTCGCGGAGCGTGCAGATACCCAGCCTTTCGCACAAGCTACGCACTTGTGATAGTCGAGAGAACCGAGCGCGCGTCTTATAGTGCTGCCAGAAACGCTAAGGTCAAGCTCGTGAGCAAGTTGCTCCCACGTAAGGACGCGGGCGTCCCATCCAGCATCTTGGAGAAAGCGATCTGCTTGCTTCAGCTGCTTCGGGGACAGCAGAGGCTTGCGCCCACGTGTTTCTTTCTTCTCTGCATTATTATTGAGCCTTCTATCATCGGCAGGAGATTCCTCTGCAAGTATAGCCCAGCCCTGCTGCTTAGAGACGTTGTAGAAGCGGAAAAGGTCTGAATGAAAGTAGTGTATACCTTTAGCGTCCATGAACCCAGCTGCGCCCTTGATCCTAGCTTTTTTAGGAGTGTCCAAGTCGGAGATACCTCTTCTTGACATGCTGGGAAAGATGCGCGCAAAAATTCTGTATATAGATTGCGTGGTTGTGGTAGAAAATGAGTTCAAAGTTGGGTGTTGACATTGTAAATTTTGGGATGGGTGGCTCGAGCGTTCCGAGTCGGCTCTTTTTTGCTAACCGCGTGGGTGGGTTGGGGCTCTCATAACGAAAGGCCTTACAACTAAGTAACAGCATTGCACTTGGAGCACACACGTACAAACATATATATGAAAACCTAGGCTAGCAATGCAAGGTTCTGGACCTTGCTACTATTTTGGTATTTCGAACTACGTCGTGGATGAAATGGGTCGAGGGGCCTAGCAGGTGCTTACACTAGTTTAGCCATGCCCTATGGGGGGCTACGGAAAATTTTACCTTTTTGTTAGCGGCGCGCAAATGAGACACGAAAAAGGTAGACTTTCCCAGAGGTCCCTTAGGTATGAGCTAGCGTGGGAGAATTGGTGAAGGCTGGGTACACCCTACCTGAGTAGGGTTAGGCCAGCAAGACCCGTCGACGCGTTAAAATAGGAATGCATGTTATTCCGGATCGCCATACCTGAGTAGGGAGGAGCTCGCCTTAGGCCTAGACCTAAGCCCCTTCTAGTACTAGCGTAGTTATCTAGGTGCGGCCTAGTGTCGGATTTGAGATGGGTTTGATGGGTGCACAGTATGGGAACAAGGTGTGTGATAAAAGACTGTGATAAATGATGCAGCAAGTGATTGATTGATTGTCTGCAAAGGTTCTCAATTGTTATCCATTGATGTTCTGCTTTTTCTATCTACTGCGCTTTTCTACCAGTTTATATATCCATCTCTGCTGAGCTTGTTGAGGTCTCTCGGTTCGGAGGGCGGAGATCCATTATCTCTTGTTGAGTAGTTGAGCCAGCTCAACGCAGTTATTCGATGGTACCGGTTCTGCGCAGCTCATCTATGACGCTATGAGCCATCGGATATTGGCTTCACTGGTCATGTTGGCCATGTTGGCCATGCTGGCCATGCCGGCTGTGATCTCGGTCATGGTCTCGGATAGTCTCGTGATGACGCTCACTTCTGGCAGTAGATGACTGAGTTCGATCTCAGATCACCTGCAAATCTGACACACTGATGTCAACGAGGTGCGTGATAAATAACTGTGATAATGATGTAGTAATTGATTGAATTGATTGATTGATTTGTGGCTCGTTGAATTGTTCTGTCTCCTCTCTATCTGCCCCGCTTTCTGCCAGTTTATATATCCATCTCTGCTGAGTTTGTTGAAGTCTCTCGGTTCGGAGGGTGGAGATCCATTATCTCTGTTTTTGTGGTTGAGCCAGCTCAACGCAGTTTTCCTATGGTACCGGCCCTGCGTAGCTTATCTATGACGCTATGAGCCATCGGACTTGCGATCTCGGATATTCATGTGATGACGCCTGCCTCTGGTAGTAGATGACTGAGTTCGACCTCAGATCACCTGCGAATCTGACAAGAATACCTACTCCACCTACTCTATTATTAAATCCAATCTAGGTACTATAGTAATCAGCTATAATAAGACAGAGAGGGAAAGGGTTACGAAAGCTATAATTTAGCATAAGCAATAATATAAGCATAAGCAATAATATAAGCATAAGCAATAATCTACGCATAAGTAATAATATAAGTATAAGCAAACACTATCCTAATAGAGAGTAACGTATTTAGTATAGTATACTTCAGCTTAACTAGTATTATTATTATCATTAACTTATAAATATAATATAGACCTAGAGAAGCGTAACTAAACGCCCAGCCGGATCTACAAATACATGTAGGTAGTCTTCGCAATTCCTATACTACCGAAATGAATTCCTATCGGATCTTCGAACCATTTCGCCTTAAAGGTTTTTCTCCACGTTAACCTTCCTATAGTTAGTAGCCTCAAGAGAAACCTAGAAAGAAAATGAATCCCCACTCCAACGCCAAGAGGAAGGAACAGCAAGAGAAGAAGGTAGTAATTCCACTCAATACGCCGCCTAATAATGATGATTTTGGGGAACAGAATAAACAAAAAAAAACCCAATCACGCAATAAGGCACGTGAGAGGAGTATGGAACAAGGTCTAAATGGAGAAGATACTCACAAAGTTGAAGAAAGAAGTCGCATTGAAAATCCGTTTGACTTCTTCGGTAATTTTTTCAAATATCCAATATCACTTTTCGCCTGCCTTCTCTACTACAAAGGGGCGATATCTGGCTCCGCGAGCCTTCAATTCTTCCTCCAGGGATCCAAAAGTATGACAGATGAATCAGATATCGATATTTATCTGCATGCTGGGTATAAACGTGTATTCGACATCTGCCATATTCTCAACATATCGGGCATTCGTTGGCACAATATTCTTTCCGAAAGGCTCACGGAAGCTCTGGAATATGGTGCGACTGTTATTCCAATTTCAAGGATTCATGCTGCTGGGTCGACATTTCTCCTCGGACCCGAACCTGTCAAAAAAGCCAAACTATTACGCTACCTGAATGATGTTCTCGACACTTCCAATTCTCAATACCCAGAAGTAGCTGAGGACTTCGTGTCGCAATTTTGGAACCAATGTGAAGCAGCAATTCAACCCCGTGCGGTGAGAAGTGATTACGAAAGTGAACCAAATAGACCAGAGCCGATTTGGATATTCACTCGTGAAAAAAAATCAATATACCAAGACGCTGCTCCGGTGTGCCGAATGGCCAATAGACTAATCCGCACCATCGAGCTTCCTCGTACTTTCGATGTATGGCATGAAACGAAGTTTTCCTTTAAAATTAAAGAAACCATAGAATTCAAAACTTTCAAAAAGTCCTGGGAAAAGTGGGGCTTTAAGGAAAGGCTCTTACGAAAACTACTCGCATATTACATTCTTCGTGAAAGGCCCTATTATGATCGTACCAGAATGTACACGATTATCGACAACTTTCTGGATAATGGTAGTCTTGAAGGAGCTTCCCCTGTTCAGGGGAAGGAAGAATATTCAGATTATCGAATTCTCTCTGGACGACTTCCAAATGGAAGAAAGGTTCAGCTGGTCCTCCTGGATCCTGCAAAGGGAACAGTGACACAAACGGTGTTAAGATTCTATGCAACCAATGTCATGTCCGAAACGGCCGGGGCGCATGCTGTTCATTTTTTTTTCAAATTGGCATCGGAAGGAATAAGCCGGGAGTTAGATTTCAGGCATGACCCACGGCACGCATTCGCTCAGACGGCTATTGAGAAGTACAAAAATCGGGGTTGGATTTTCAAGAGAGAACCACGTACGATTCCTCGAAATGCCATAGACGGAGAAAGTAAAATTTACGATTTTGAAAAGTTCTACGTGGCCGCGTTTGAAGCAGTGGGCGGTACAAAAGATCAGCTACCGAAATGGTGGGGACGGAATTTCGAATATCACCGAGAGGAGGTGAAAACCCAAAGTTGGCAAGAACAGGGTCGCGCGATCTCTACCATTCACAATAGAGGATCACAAGTAAAACAAGAACCTCCCGGTAATGCTTTCAAATGGGTACAGGATACGTTACATACTCATAATCAAGTCATAGGTAAGGAGCTATGGAATGAGAGAGATGAAGTGAAGATAAAATTAGATATTTGGTTTGCTGGTGTATGGAATTTTTTAGATAGAACGTTATATTAGAATAGGTATCAACCTATCTCGGGTTATCCCGATTTCTTTTAGTAAAAGAATAATCAATCTAATTGTTTCTAATTGTCAGGTTTCGAGGGGGTTTAGGATTGTTTAAATGAGATGAGATTGGACTGTGATAAATGTATGTGATAAACTTGATTGAAGTGATTGATTGATTGATTTCTCTCTGTGTTCTCCCTCTCTATCTGCTGCGCTTTCTGCCGGTTTATATATCCATCTCTGCTGGGCTGGCTGAGGTGTCTCTGCTCGGATAGTGGAGATCCCTTATCTCTGTTTTTGTGGTTGAGTAGCCTTCCGATGGTACCGACCCCGCGTGGCTCATCTATGACGCTATAGGCCATCGGACTTGCGATCTCGGATATTCAGCAGAAATTGGGTGTACCCAATTCCTGTCATCTCATCTTACATAAGACTTTGGATTGCCGAGCTCCCGGTTATAGTGCAGAGCTTTCGGGTATACTACAGAGCTTCGGATATAACAGAATTTGGGCTGGACCCTTTACAAGGAAAGGCAAATCGCTATCCAAGCGTAGTGAGGATAATTAGGTATGTGATACTTTGTACAATTCAGAAGGCCTTTAAGCCTTGTCTATCAGCAAAGAATGTGGCTGATCGCCTCCTTTGGGCCAACATCTGCTTGAGTTGGCCTCTGGATATCTGGAGGTAGATTGATCTGATCTGACGAACAGACTGACCACTCAGCACTGGCCCACGCTTGCCCTTGTTGAGAACCAAGTGGTTGAGCATTGAGCTGTGTCTAGATCCAGGAATTGGGTAGCCACTGGTTAGTAACTATTATTCTAATATCAAGAGGACAATGCGCGAACAATGTCAGTATATCTTTCACACATCCCAGAGACTTAAAAGTGTTCGCCTTTTTCCGCCCTCGGCTGTATGCGAGTGAACTCTTGGCTGGCAATATGTTTCATCATTATCTTTACCTTGTCCAGGATAATGCAGTCTTGCAAGTATTCATCCTGGCCACAATCTGTGTCCTCACCCTCATCAGAGCACTGCGTGCTCGGCTATGCAGTGGAAACGTCACAAAATGATCATTTTTGGTAGATGGGGAGAAAGCTGTGCTCTTAGGAGTTGTTAAAACCTTGTTATGTCTAGCACTCAGGTGACCTATACTCAGTAACTTGGCATGGATACTCTATATAGACTGAGCCCTCTCGCTCCTTTAGGCCTTACGCTTACATTGAACTCCTGTTATACGCCACTTGTCTTGTTTTGGGTCTCTGACCACTGCAAACCTAGTCAATTCCCAATCCCCATTTGCTTTCCCCAGCTCAAGCTTAGCAGATCCGTCAATGAGATCACGAGCGGATATCTCCACACCTGACTTCCCTGCACATGAAGTACTATACTTGCTAGCTCACCGCGCCAAGGTGTAGTGAATCCCTTGATCAAGCCAGTTGGTCGGCGATATAAGCCTACTTAGAGTCACAGCATAGCGTGAAGCATTCACCTTGAAAAATTATCCGCGAAAAATACAACGCATTTGGGGTTAAAGCGAAAGGCTGCGTAAGATTTCGTGTTGATTAAGTTTTATGTGCTGGCACTTGACGCCCGACGAGTTTCGTTGCCCTACGGTTGCCTCACTGTTAGCGTGGAGTTAATCACATGCAGGCTTCTGTGTTGGCGACTGCAGCTATTGTAATCTATTGGCTGCCAGCCGTCTGTAACCGTAATCGTTGTTGTGGCGTGGAATTTCTTCTCACCAAAAAAAGTACTGTTACCAACCCACCCCATGGCCAGTGGAAAACGATGTTTCGTAGCCATTGAGGGTGGGGCTTGGCGTGAAGGGTGGGGCGCAAAAACGGGGTCGAAAGCAGGATGAGGTGCCAAAGCAGAATGAGGTGCCAAAGCAGAATGAGGTGCCAAAGCAGAATGAGGTGCCAAAGCAGAATTCAGTCACCAAAACAAGGTTTGACGAGACGTAAGCCAAATTGTGCACAGCGTGCATAACCGTGCTTTTACGACATCTTGGATCATTCCATCGAAGAAATATTTACTCTCGTGTGACTGGCCAATAAGAAAGTGTACATGGTGCTGGCTGATCCAGCCCCATTGGCTAGGCGCCTGGGTTATGGTCCCCTGCTATGCCAGGGTTACAGACCCAATAGGATGTAATCGGTACGAATGATGACTTTCTCACTGGCCAGTTACGCGAGAGCAAACCCCATGCAACGGCGTAGAATGTACTTTTTTTGGCGCCGCACATGGTTATTCCCCTGGGTCCTCCGCACATCTCACCTAATTTAGAAGCAGTTCAACACTCTCTCTAATGCGTAGCTGACCCAGCTAGGCCTGCCGTCTCTAATCAATCTCGTGTTTGACCGCTAAGCGATTGCCGCGCTGTGCACGCAATTGGCCAGTGCATCGTCCTGACGTCAAGTCGGACGCGCATTAGCAAAGGCTGCTTAGACGGCTGCAGGACACGGCAATTTGTAGTGGTCGAGATTTCAAGTATGTGACATCTCTGCATGTCAAAGCAGTACACGCCGCAAAGACAAAAAAGGGCAAGTCTGTTGGCACAACAGCCCAGATCAAGGCTGTTGGTCAAGGCGAACTAATTGGTGCTGACAGGGCGAGAGCTTCCTGGACAGCTGGTTCATATGGGAAGCAATGCATGCTGTTCAAGAGGGGGGCGCAGGGCTGTAACTAATGCGTCATAAGTGCAGTAGTTTTGTTCAACAATTTCATCCCGATCACGGTAACTTAACCAGACTCAGTGAGCTGGTTCTATCCCAAAAAATAGTATATCAGCTTACTGAACTCTCCGAACCGAGACTTCTCATTTCATTCTCTTCCGTCCTTTTTCAGCAGATCTAGGACCCTTCTATTTGTGGCTCTAGCGGCCCCAGTCCTTTTGAACATCGTATATCAGCTAAAATGGAGATTGGTGATATTGTCATCATTGGGGTCGAAGAGCTTTCGATAAATCCGTCAGCATCTACACCAATTGAATCGATGAATAGAGGAACAGTTTCACGAATATCACCTTCCTTGAAATCTGAAAATGTCGATCCCCCCGATGTGGCAGACAAACTTCATTATGGAAAACCCCACTTTCAAACAGTGAAATCTTCACCTCAAGTAAGTCAACAACTATTTAATTCAGATTTGTGTAAATTTCTAAATTATGATAGGAGCCTCCGCCTCCGCCTCCGCCTCCACCACCTGTAAGTTTACAGCTGCTTCAACGGATAGCTCGGGATGTGCCACTGACATGGGCTAGCCTCCCCCTGCACCGCCTAGGATACCCCAGTTCATGAACAATCAAGGATCAACTCATCCACCTCCTCCTCCAGTATGTTCACTTTCATGTCAAACTACATTTTACTAACCTCAAACTCAGCCTCCTCCTCCTCCTCCTCCTCCTCCTCCACCCCCGGCGGCTCTTCCTCCGTTTGCAGACCCTCCTTACCGCCCAGATGAGGAGGTATCAACACCCGCTACATTGATCCCGGTCTCCTGGGAATCTATCTTAGAGAGTAGCCGTTTGGTCCGCATTGAGCCATTTAAGCGTAATTGCCTCATAACTCAAAGTGGTCCGCAAGAGGCAGATTTTGGGGAATATAAATGGCTCATCAAGCTTGGTATCACTGGGCAGTGGTACGAAAAGCCGCAGCGGGCTTTCTTGAAGCAAATGAAAGCACTAGAAGGTTCCAATTGCGAGCTACCGGATTTATTGCCACTATTTGATGCTAGGCCCGTTAGACTTGAGACACCCAAGCTTTGGGCCTCCAGAGCGCTCACAACTCCCCTCTATGTCGACGTGTACGATTGCACCGCTGGGCACACGGCCGATGGTGGCTATGCTGGTACATGTGACCAATGCAGCAAAGAGAAGTCTGAGGCACTCGAAAGAACATCTCTCGTATATTGTTTGATTTTGACGACTTGCCAAGCTAGTAGCCCATTCATCCCCGGCGCTCACTTTAATGGAAGACAAATCTACAAGATGATTAAGTGCGGTAGTCGCGAAGCTGCCATATCAGAGGCGTTTTATGCCATTGGTGCTAACGGCTGGAACATTGCGTTCAGTTGTGTCATGAAACACGGAGCAGAGCTTGAAGATAGAAATGGTAAAGCTAAAAAAATTGACGAGCTTTGGATGTTAGCCGATGAAGAAGAGGACATAAGGGTCGCTCGGGTATTCTATTGAACATAACAAAAGCCAAAACAAAAACTGCAGAGGTCGGACCCTAGCGATCACTAGAGAACTTTTCATTCGGATGCGACTACCTCAACAACTTCGCAAAGTTATCTTTCAACAAGTCCCGATATCATGGTTGCTCCGTCATCTTGGACGCCTCTTTCAAACCAAGCTACACGCCTTTGCCGTGGTGCGTGTAGTATACATGAACACGATAATTAGCTGACACAGCCAGCTGAGCCGGCAGCATCATGTAATCCAAGACACCCCTGACGGCGAGATTCTTACACCATCAATCATTTCCAACCTCTTAGGCCACTTTTCTTTTGTATCCACTTTCCCTTTATCGTACGGATTTATGAAATTTCACATGTTCTTGTTTTCTCAACTTTATCTCCATGTTTAGCTTTGCGCCGAGCCCAATGAGTTGAGGCCACAACAACAGACTGCCTACGAGCTCATGACACAATTTTGCCATGGCACTAGTGGAATTTCTGTTATTTCCCTTTAATTTTTTTTTCGGGATTAAGTGGCGTTTTGGCGTTATACATACGTTGCATTAAGATTCTCTATGAATGGGGCATACGCACATTGCCGTCCAGCTCTCCCGGTACAGCAGCGGCTTTAATTCTTGCCGAAAGGCAGTCACTGTTATCCATTAGAGACTCGTGCGCGGCGATGTCAGAAACCACCTGAGCACCTGCAAGATCAATGTGCGGACAGATTGAGACGCTAAAATATAGAATAGTTCTTGGCGACCCAAATCTGTCTTAGCCACCGCTTGTGCACATGCATCTCAATCCCCCTCTCGCTTTCTATTTGCTCTATTCGGATTTCTCTTTTTAAATTTACCCATTTGTCTCCTGACAGCGTTTGGTCGGTGAGTGAGCTGACTAGGTTGCTACCGCTTATATCATGCACGCCTTCATCGGTGGTCTTCCTGCATGCGTCCTACAGTCAGTCCTTCACCAGTTGCCTTCCTGCAAGAGCTTGCATAATTTGCCTTCTTTCAAACCCCTTTCCACCACCAGAACGGTACCAGCTCTTACGTATGCTACCACAGAACTGCATATCCAAAAATTCCATTCGGTAAGGTGTTACGACAATCAGTACCATGTCCATGTTTCTATAATCAAGATATCCGCACCCGTCAATCTAATCTTTGTAGAGGACAAGATCTATGGCCTGCAAGAATTCCTTGACACGGACATTAACAGGACAAAAACATACAGGGAAACACTTGAACATGTTAGAGAGGTGGTCGTTGAAATGAATGGCGTGCGTGGATGCATCTTGTCGCAGATTGCTTTGCGCACTAGGTACACTTGAAGCCTTTGGCCATATGCAAACATCGAAAAGGCGTTGCAATCTCTTCCCCTAATCACAAAAAACGAAGGAACACTTTGGTGTTGCTTGGCCTGAATCGTATGTTAATCCTCCTCAATCTGCGTTGCTTGGCTATGATGCTATCAAATTCAAGTCTGACTTAGCATAGATTGTCACACTGCAGAGCGCTAAAGTGAGAAAGCTGTCGGTTGGTATACTTGTGCAGATTGAGCTGAGACAACGCGAAGCCCTGTGGATCCATGCGATCAAAGATCTATGACCCAGCGAGTTTATGCTTGCTAAATCGGCATTTGCCTTCCTAAGCGCTCCCATATGGATCGATTTTTTCAAAGCACCTATTGAAGTGAACCCTCTCTTATGTTTCTTATGTCAATCAGAGTTATGGCAATATAGTTTGTGTCTACCATGCTATTTTTTAACTCGAGTTTTTAATCTTGTACCCGCTACCATGCTTCCATTGCATCCTGTAGTGACCGTTCCGTTCGCCCCCCCCCCTTTAAAAAACGGTTGGGAACAGATAATTTCCGTTTCCGACACTTACTCGGCCATTAAGCCCGCCGTGCCGCTCAAGCAGCATCCCAAGACGCATCCCAAAACGCATCCCAAAACGCATCCCAAAACGCATCCCAAAACGCATCCCAAAACTCATTTCAAGCAGCATCAAGCTGACATCATCTTTGTCGCAAATGACGCTACAATCCTCGACTACCTGCTTGAAATGTCCAGAAACATTCACTGCTGTGCATGAATTCGTTTTGCATTTGGTCCGCGAACACCCAAAGATATCTGTAGGAATCCAGTGCTGCAGAACATACTTGGCCTCCGGGCATGCCTGGGTCAAACATGTATTCGATACTCACCACCAAAAAATAACATGCACTGAAGATGACTACTCAAAGACCTTTCGTGAGTTCAGAAATTTCAAGGCGCACGTCAATCTACACACGGCCGCTGAAACACGTCCTTGCCACGGAAAGCTTTTTACTGCTGCGAAGTTGAAGGCGCACCTAAAGAGCCAGACTGACTAGCGCATGGAACAGTCGAACGAAGTGCCACCATCCGCAACCAGACCACTACCTGGACCAGAACTAGGTACCTGCATTTCAGGTATCGATGCCATCTTTCGAGAACAAGAACAGAGGTGGCTCACACACTACGACGCCTTGAAATCTCTGCGACATAATAATTCTGCGCTATCCGACTTTTTATCAACGTCTAAGGTAGAGCTCCAGGCATCTCTGAAGCCATTTTTGGAAGGGCTTAGGAGTAGCCGACTGCGACTACTCAGTGAGGCAGAAATAGAACCCCATGACAGTAAAGTGGCAATAGGGTTTCCTTAGAACAAGGCAGCGTTGTCAACGATAAACCGACAAGCAGATTGGTTACCGTATTAAGCTTGTCACAGCCATCACGGCCGCCCCGGCCGTCTTAGTTGGGCAATCAATCTGCAGATCGATTAATTGTTGAGAACTCTGCAGGGCACAGATGGACAACCGGTGAAACTGAAGGACCTTACGGTCTCAACACATCACCTTGCATTGCAGGCGGCTGACCAAATAGCCGCTCGCAATCCGTCTGAGATAATTCTCCTATTGCCTTGTTTAGCAAATGAAATCAGTTACCTAGAGCTGACCAGTGTGACTGCACAAAGCACCCTGCAGCCTAGCTTAAATGATGACCTTAAATACATAATGGTATTAACGTATCAACTAGTACATCTAAATCATCATGGCAGAATTTCTATTCACATTCGATAAGTCTTTAAACCCGTTCAATTGCACCAGGGTTGTGTACAACACGATAAATGAAAAAGGATACTCCATATTATCAGTAAATGTAATAGTTCTCAGATACGATGACCTGGGGCCTCAAATACTACTTGTCCAGCGCGCAAAGGACGAGATAGCTTTCCCAGGACACTGGGTAGGTTGACCAACGCTCTATTTATAATACCTGATAATGAAACTAACAATGAATTGTAGGAGTTCCCTGGAGGCAAAGCAGAAGATGATGATTCCTCGCTCTTGGAAGCAGCTGCACGGGAATTCTATGAGGAGACTCATGGTAGAATATCTCATTTCGAACGCGTAGTGCATCAACGCGAGTTCGATCACAGGATAGATAAAACGATCAAGGGCCTGAAGATCACTTTTGAAGCGAAAATAGAAGAGTGGAGCGTTGTCCTAAATCCTAAAGAGCACCAGGAATATTTATGGGCAACAAAGGATGAGGTTTTGGGAATGAAAGCGAAAGGTTCAAAATTTATCCACCCCCAGGATTATCAAGCCATCTTGGCTGCTCTTGCCATATAAATCTAGCTAGAATTTAGCAGTTTCTATAGTTGTGGAAGCTTTCGTAGTTCGGTAGTGTAATGTCAGATTTGAGAGGGGTTTGAACGTTATTCGTGATACAAGACTGGACTGTAATAAAAGTATGTGGTAAACTTGATGGACTGAATTGAGTGATTGAATTCCATTCTTTTCCTCTTATCCAAGTCACTGATATATCTTTATATCCTTACTCGAAACTTCTTTGTTCTTTTACAGATGAGTATCGTAGGCTCGTGATTGCTGCGCTAGCTGGTTCAACAAGGGAGCCCTTAGTAACGGTCAACGCGTTAAGCGAGCCACTTAGACTAGCTAAATCCAGGTACACCCGGATTTTATTATCTCATCTGACAACAGGGCTAACTAATTGGTGCAAAGAACTGCAAGAGTAGATCCACCTTACATACTGTATCACGAAATGCTCCTTCACCACAACACTATCATGCAAATGCACTACAGTGACAGTTTGGCGCCGGGTATGCACGATAATTTGTGCAACAAGCACCCACCTTGCATTGTACGGCACACCAACCACTAACTGCATGCTTCCGGCACGATAGGCATCGGGATCGAGATAAGGATTTGTTTTTTTCTGTCGATTTGGATCCAGAGTTTCAATTTACTGATCAATCATGCCTAGCCATGCATAAATTCCTACACCCTTTCAGCTGAAGAGGGGAATATTTCTGATGCATGGCGCTTCGTGGCTGAATTCCAGACCGATGACGAGATGCGGTGCAATATTTTTTCCATCGAGTAACACAATCTGCTCTGGGCATCGTACTTATGTATGGCCAAAGCTGTTCATGCTATTTTGATTACACAGCAACACGCCGGACGAAGCAGGGGCTACATTGCTGAATGCCAAATGTTCAGAGTTTGCTTGGCTCCCAGTGCACAGGGAAATCTTGTATAGAACGTGGTCGCACTTAGAAATAGTTCCCGTTGCTCTAACCAGCAATCACCGCCCAGCCGGGCGATGAAGCGGAATAACTACAATTTACCCATGTCAAAGGCTGCTGTTATGTGCCAACCCCCAATATTGTGGCTGCATAGGTAATCCCTGTACGATAAGGCCGGTCGCCGTGTAAAGCTAGACTGATGCGTAAGTTCCAATACAGCGATGGCCTTGCTGTAGACTAGGTAACACCAGTTACCTGGTTCGCTCTCGTTGTTCTTTTTTTTGGCGGAGCGTGTATGCTCCTTGCTTATATGCAAAGGGACAGTCACATCGAAATTTATCCAGGTAAGTAATACTAAGCTAACCAATTTGCAGCAAAGGAACATGTGAAGCTTCGAGGACAGCGATATGCCTGCACCGTCCTGTCAATGACGTTACTTTTACCATATAAACGGGTTCTTCGATTGATATTAATAAGCTGAAATGGATACTGATGTAATGAGCTAAATTATTACTCAACATTGTGGTCTTGGTGAAAGTGAATACACGTGATCCGGAGCGCATGGAGCATTGATCGGATATCGGATGGGATGGGACTGGCCGATAGTTAGACACTAACGACTCTAACTTGTAGAAAATATTGATTTCCATATACACCTCCCCCGGTTCGGGGTCAGGGCCTGTATACTCCCACGGATTCTATACGCATTTATCGGTACCACAGTACAAATGCTAATATTGCATGAAAATTGTCCGAAAACCCCATAGGCGCGTAATAGCTACCATTTCGATTCCAGTCCTTGTTTCCATTTAGTGTGATCAATGTAAGCAACCGAGTAGCTAGCAGAAGGAAAATCCTACCTAGGCAGCCTCCGGTCCGTCAAGTTACTGCGCAGAGAACAAAGTAGATGTGAGCCAGCTATACTCCTAGAACGTAGTATATTGACGGAGCTATGATGAATACAGCGTCAGCCCCTAGAATGAAAGTGAGGACTAGGCAGGTACCGGCAGCAACGATGTGACCCATGCGGTGATTGGCTAGCCGAGGTTTGAATCGTGCATGCATATAGGGTTACGAAGGGCGTGACAGGCTAGACTGGGTTGGGATGCAACGTGCATTTCCCCGTAGCACGCCGCCCATGCAGACGCATCCACATCCCAACGACCGCTGCAGCATTCCAGCTCGCCCTAGCAGCAAGCCGCCGACCCGGATGACCAGGTTGGCCAGATTCTGCCCTCAATCGTCTTGCAGCGCACAGACAACAGCTCTTTCTAGGGAATATCAAATCACATGCCCAGTGTTCGGCATGGAGGGAGGTAACTCCCTCCGTAGAAACTCCACGTCTCCATGGAGTTCCGTACGGAGTTTTACGGGGTAGCTAAGCCTGGTGATCAAACACTAGCAAAACGTTAGTGAGCTGCCACCAAGCTTGGCTCCTAGGTAGAGTGCTACGCAATATCAATGTGAATCAAAGTAATCACGTGCCTCCATTCATAGTTGACGATTACTCGTCTGTACACACGCAGATTGGCAACCAAGTACGTAGAATTCTCCCAACTATCTAGGTCACTAGCTCTCATTAGGATCGCTCTCCACCCTATTATTATAGTGCCCAAAGTTAATGCCGTCGTCGTCGTCATTGTATAGCTCTTCTTCAAAGAGAGGAGGCTTGCCGTCGCCCTCAACGATGCCAGATATAAGGTCTTCTGCGGCAGTGTAGGATCCTCGTAGCTCTAAATCGTGTGTGGCGAGCTCGATGAGCCCACTCCTGCTCCAGTTATTAAGGCAGATAGCAGCCTGTACAGTGTTCTCATTAAGTCTTGATCTCCGAGGTGTCAAAACAATTTGTATGCTGGGACTCCGTGGGCACCTCTACAGCATCGGATTCGAGCTCACTGAGTTCGGAGTCTTCGGAAATGTCGGTATTCAGTACGCTTGTCGCCTCCCGGCTGCGCTTCTTCGAGCGTTTGGAGTTCAATTGAGCTCTATAAGGTGCGTTGGCACTCATAATAATTACTAGAAGAAGAGCTATCGAATAAATATAGGTATGTGGGTATTCTGATCAACTGTTCTCTCGTGAGGGCGATAAGATGAGGTTGAACTTTGCATGAAACACCCCAAACGCGTCACACGTCATCACTAACTAATTCACCCCTCTGCAACACGCTAACACCTAATTAGGTATAGTACTCAGCCCTAGAACTCCTCCTTAACCTCCATGGAGGGTGTGGAGTGGAGTAAATCCACGGAGATGGAGTTTAACTCCCTCCATGCCGAAGACTGCACATGCCCACGCTAAACCCGGTGGATGCTACAATCCCACCATTCAGCTGTCATCAAATTGGTAGATTCCTCTCATAGACCATCCTGGAATTAGTGTAGACTGTGGACTAATGGGGTGTGCATATTGCATGATACAACGTAAGTGAGGAGGGCTAGTGAATGATCCCTATTCGCTGGCATAGATTTCGGCCATCCGATAGGCTACCGCTTCGAACGATGTGACGCGGGCTTGCAGGAAGAGCGGCACGTAAGTTAAGCAGAGCCTCATGGCTGCAACCTTTATAGGGGGCGGTATTTCGTCGGCTAATCAATGGAGCCTTATCATCTGTGCGCTTGGTCAATTCGTCATGACGCCTAGTCTTGATCGTCTACCTTTCGACATCTTGTTTTATATTGCTTCCAGCCTTCAACTAGACGACGTAGTTCACCTGGGCCAAACATGCCACCAACTAAAGGCCTTATTAGACGAAAGGACGCTCTACAGATCTATTGTCGAGGTACGAACTATTGACAGTTAAATTCCCACCTTATCGATTAATGCTGCTTACAGGCATTTCCACATACCGATGAAGCTCGTCTTGCACGAGCTGGAACAGTCACTTATAAGCAAGTGCATCAAGCGATATACGATCGGAGAGATGCCTTTTCTAATGCACATCCTTTTTCAGCCCGTATTTTAGGCCAGGGCCAGACCTTCCTCTACCGTCAAGGCATAATATGTGTCTTAACAGGTTACCTCGTCCATGTCTCGGATGTACGTTCCGCCTCCGCCTCCGACGCGGTGGAGCTTGATCTCACCACCATTATTCGGCCAACACTAGAGTCGAACTTTTCCATATTTGGTTATTTTAAGCCTTTCTTGATGTACCATAGTGATGGAATCCTTGCCGTCTATGTTGAAGTAGAAAACCATTCAAACTCTGGCTATCTCTTTGTTATCTCCACCGCAAAGAATCTAGGACGCCACTCCAGAGTTGTCAGAGCATTCCCAATTGCGGAAAGCTCGAAGCTATTCGTACGGCACAACTCTCAATATCTTTACTATGGAACCCATACAGGCATTGGCGACGATGGGCATCACAAGTGGGAGATTTCAGGTGTATCACTTGACGGTCAACACCCTCTTTCTGCTTTGGAACGAGCGCTGCTGTTCGAAGGCTTCCATGGCACTGATATAGGATCTACGGTGGCTTTCGAGATATACAACGATCATTTTTATGCAGTCTCGAATCAAGGGACCTATGGAGTCGAGGAAGCAGACTGGACCTCATTTTATCATTGCGTTATGTTTCCTCTGAACAACCCTACCATGGACAAAGTAGAAAAGGACAAATGTGTTTACCGCCGTCAACATGCCCAGGGGCCTATTCACGATTCATGGACCAATCTTTCGCTCCAGCTCAGCGAGCGTACTAACGAAGTCGTGATCATTGAGTCGCGATGCGAATGGGAGCGAGCATCCTCACAAAAATCGCGTACGTTTTACACCTCGAAGTTCAACGTCAATACGAAACCCTCGTCTGGAGTAGAATCGCCTTGTAACGAGATTCCAAAAACGCTTCTCTTGCCCGAAAACGACCTTTTTGTTGATCGTACTGATTGTATGCCAAACCCAAAACAATATAGTTGGAGCCGGCACCCTGAGTTTTCTGCAGATGTTACGTCGCCTCGATCATTTATTCTCGCGAAGACAAAATTTCGTGCCTACAACTATTCTTGCACTTCGTTTCTCGATCTAGTCGAAGATGACCAATGTTGTAACAACCCATCAATGCCTCCTTGTCTACGCATACGAGTCGGATCACAACGTCCAAAATCTCTTAATGTTTCTCCTCTAAACTCTAAAAGTAGGAGTCGTGTCGATGGAGCAGAACCCGAATTCGAGGACTTCACTCAGTATCAAAACTCTCCGATTCGTATGTGGCCTCCACCCGCATCGCGCTGTGCTTGTTCGAAACGCCTGCATGGTATACTCAACCCCCCACCACTAGCTTCCGGTCTAAGTCCCTCCAGGACCGTAATTGGCGTACTGGATGAGCGTACACTAGTGTACATGGTCAAGCCTGGGCGGCCCTATGGAGCCAGCGATGAGAACACGCTGGGCACCATCGTCATGGTGGACTTCACGCGCCCATGGGAACATCCACACAACACACCTTCACCCTTGTTCGAATGTAACAACAAGCTGGGCGCGGACAGTGCAGATGGTTGTAACGCATCGTGCTGGGAGTGGACCTTGGGGCAAAAAAGGCTTTGCACAAATAAAATGTGTAAATGAAATATCTGCGAGAAGGTCGAGTAAAGTAAGTTGGGTATATAAGTTTCTAACCGTTACATCACGGCGATAAAAGAAAATATCAATCATATTGTGTCAATGTCTTAAACGAGTTTTTCAAGCACAATATTAATGATTTAAAGAACCAACATCATAAATTCTAGGTGTAGACTATGTGAGGCAAATGCAAGTTAAAACGATGTATCTTGTAACTGAATGGATCGGTTCAATAGGATTGCGCTGAATTGGCTATCTGGGCTGAGCTGAGCTACTTATATATACGCAGTGGTTCCAGCCATCTGGACTGGTTCCACTCCTGGCTTCGGCCAGGTTACACATTATGATCATCAACGTTACATGCTATTTCGCAGGGTTTCCAACAATTAATTAATGTACAGATTAATTACTCTATTAAGTGTTAAAAGCCCACCATGAGAACTGTGTCAGACCTAATCCAGTAATCAATCTGCCTATTAATTAATTGTTGGAAACTCTGGTATTTCGCTCAATGTTCAAGTCCGCTGAACGCCACGTATTACATAATTTACGGCAACCGGAAAAAAGTTGACAATCTTGATTTATCAAACTAACTCCAAAAACGGCTGGTATTCACGATTTGAAGCCAAAGTGACCGGCTAACCTTTCAGGTTACTATAGCAATCCTGCATCCAATGCAACCCCCTGTACGCCTCCTAATTGATCCTGCTGCTCGGTAAACTTGCAACACTTGACTTGCCCATGTGCCTCTTGTTGTAGAGGAACCTTTGGAGGTGCGAATTGTGTTTAGTTCTGCTGGTCGCTTGAGTCTAGCCTTCTCCTCCTTGGTTTTCCGCTTATCCTGCGTTTCGATTTGCATGTCTTACTGCGTAGACTCCGGTCCTCTAGTTAGTAGCGATTTCGTCTGATCAGTGGAATTCGTGTGCAAATTGGTCTCGGGGAGTGCAACTACAGCCTGTCTTGAAATTGCCCTGTTGCTTTCCTGATCTACCTTTGTGGGCTTGGTGATGATGAATGGGCTGGTATTTGACTTAACAATCCTCGCAACAGCCGCCGGATCGATTCCTAGCCGCGCAGCATTATCTCTTGCCTCTTTTACTACCCAAGCAGGTGGATTGAACGGTTTCACGACGTATGGACGCTGCACCTCCTCGTCTGTATTCGAGGCGGCTCTTGCCTCTTTCACTACCCAAGCAGATGGATTGAGCGGTTTCATGACGTATGGATACTTTACCTTCTTGTCTGTGTCCGAGGCAGCCATTGCTCTATCTCTTGCCTCTTTCACTAACCAAGCAGGTGGATTGAACGGTTTCGCGACGTTTGGACGCTGCTCTGTCGGCTGTTCTGCTTTTTGTTCTGCCTGTTGTTCTTGCTGCATTGTGTTGAAGATTGGAGCAGCCAAAGGGTTCTGCTCGGCCCCGCCTGTGGCCTCGACATACTTCCCGAATCGGCCCTGATACCAGTCGCGCCGCTTTTGCTCGCTCTGAAGCCCAGGCGACGTGCGCTGTTGTAACTTGCGTTAGCTCGGCGATCCAGTAGCGTTGGGCAGAAAGGGAGCATGTACGTACCTCGTTGTCGTCTAGCGCTTCTGGCTTGGCTAATGCAGCGCTGGTAGCGGACGACATGGTGGGGTAATAGAGGAGGGAGAAGGCGAGAGAGTTGGGTTGGGTTGGATGAGTTTCTGTTGGAGCGAGAGCAGTAGACCAGCAAGAAGGTTGATGTAAATGAGCGGAAGATGGAGAGATGTGTGATGGAGGAAGAAAGAGACTGATTGTTAGAGCACTTCACAGGTGAGGTGAGAGATTTAAATTTGCGCCGCGCTTCACAGGTGAGGTAAGAGAATGTTTGACGTTGGCCAGCGTACTTGACAAGCCAAACGGCCTCTAGTTTTGACTCACCCATTTTCACAAAGTCCAACTCTCTCTCACCTCAAACGTCAACTAGCCTTGCCAGTGCACCGTCAATCCACTTGACGTACTATCAATAGACTATTTCTCAGCCTTGTTCCCTACAATCGTCACCATGATGTACTTCAACACCCTCCCTCCCTGAGCTCAACAATGCCTTTGCGCCCATATTAGGCGTCTGCGACTTCGTCGACCCTGCCCTCCGCCCTGACAACCAGACTACCCTTCAGCTCGCGTCCCTCCAGCCTGGCGAGCCTGTTCTTGAGCTTGGCGCTGGTAGTGGACGCTTCATTGCGCGGGCCAAAGCCGCTGTTGGAGCAGGGTTCTGCGCCGCCGTTGATGCCGTCCAGGGCTTCCTTCGTACAGTCCCTCTCTCTCTTTCACTTGTTCCCTTTTACCTACCCCTCTCTCACCCTGTTTCTCTTTTCTCTTACTACGCCACTCTCTCACTGCGTACCGCATACTACGATGCCCTACCGCCTGCTCACAGGACCCATACCTCCTCTCTTCTCTTGCACCTCCAAACCCATACCTCCAACTACAACGGTGCGCCACACCGTCACGGCTGTCGCGCTACACGACCGTATGGCAGGCCGTGAAGATGCGTGGCCATCGAGTATCAGTAGGATCTTGGCCCTAATTCTGGGATAACTACTCGACGCAGCCACTCCGGGCCCATAGTATTTGACGTCCATCCGCCCTCAGAGGAGACGTAAAACCAATCTGGAACAGGGCTAGCTGGAAACCAGGTAGATGAATATCACCACTGGGCGTAGTGTACGCCCAAGGGCAGAAACTGTCTCGACAATGGACACCCACTCGCGGTTTTCTGGTGTTGTAACGTATGCTTTTGCCCTAGGTAAAGGTTGTTACAGACTCCCAGAGCTACGCCTGTTTTGTCTATATTCCATGTATCCGGAAAGCTCTCTGATGTTAGCGTGATAGAGCTCTAACTGTGTACGCCTAGATTGCGGCGTAGGAAGCTAGCTATCCAGTGCTGCCCGAGTGGCGCGTCGTCTTGATGCTCGCTAGTGACTCGGAGCGCTATAGCTCTTACCTGTACGTGAGTCTGTATCTAGAATGAACGGCTGCTCCTGATCCGGCGTCAATCGCTGCTGTTCCTGGTGGGCTAACGCGTGTCTTTGAGCATCAGGTAAGCGATCACGTAGAGTTGATCTTTTGATATGATACGCGTTGGCCGTAGCTTGTTGGCTCGGATAAACACCAGCATGGAGAGCAAAGATGGCAAGTTGTAATCTCTCCTCCTAGGTAGACATATTGATCAAGAAAGTGCAGAGAAATCACGCGTCAAAGATGAGATGGATGGGGTTGGTGGGCTGGCGGAAAGTATTGCCTTTTTTTTCTTTTCCGTTTCAATCTACCTAGCTAGAAATGTAGGTTACAGCCTAGGTTCTAATGAGTAGGTTGCCAAAAAAAAGCAGGTTTCGGAGTGGGCGCTATTTTGCTCTATGTGTGGCTGGTATAGCTATTATCGCTGTTGTCTATTGTGAATCTTGCTCCTGCAGATAAATGACGAAGTTGCTCCAAGGGGGAACTTGCCATAGTCTAGACACGAAGAGAGCTTAGATGGTATGTGTCTGAAACGGAGGTCAAATTCGGAAGGAATAGAAGGGCCGGAGATCATGCTCTGTTCGCTGGCGTGCCTTGCTTGTTTGACAGTGGGGAACAACTCCCAATGCGGGGCCAACGATTTTCGGCGGCACATAGGCTTGGCGTGATATTTGATGTGGCTTTTACGTGAGGGCCCTCATCGCTCAACTGGTAGGTGCCAACTGGGGCGGCGACGCTGCATGAATTATCCTCGTACCGCCACTACAGGCTAAGAATAACTTACAGGTATGTCAGTGAGACTAAAAGGTTAGATACTAGTGATGCAGGCTGAATTAGTAGAGATAGTGCTGATTACTGCCCCAAGGCACTGTCAGCCCCATGAAGGTGGATGCCGGCTTCTGTTTCAACACATCCTCAACATCTACTTCGACGCATCATTAACTTCTTGAAGGTGGGTGCCAGTTACTGCTCCAACGCACCCTCAACCTCTTGAAGGCGGGTGGCGGTTACTGCTTCAATATATCCCCAACTTCTTGAAGGTGGTGCCAGCTATACGTCAAGGTACCCTCAACTCCTAGGAGGCGGGTGGTTCAAGGCATCATTAACTTCTTGAACGTGAGTGGCAACTTTAGTCTTGATAAATTGAAATCTCTTCCAATATTTATTATAAAAGTAGCCTCTAAATCCTATGCAATCCCTCCAGCTAAGGGCGTATCGTTTGTAGTCGAGTATGGCACGAAGTTGCCCTAGGAGGAAGACGATTAAGTTTAGTTGGGACTCCTTCAGACAGAGTTAGTATGTATCATATAAGTTTTTTTAGTTCTCGCATACCAATGCATCGACCCGTCGCCAGTAATTCCCGTGCAACCCCTCCCGCCGTGGAGTTAGCAATATCAGTTTCCAGCGAACAAGCGACAAGTATCAAAGCCTCTAGGTAGATGCTAGGCGGCACGGTCATGTTGGCTGTGACTGCGCGCCGCCCAGAGGAGGTAGAGGTGCGAAATGGTGTTTCGATGCTGGGCGGCACGGCTATGTTGGCTAGGACTGCGCGCCGCCCTACGACGTAGATATCTTCGTCCTCAAGACCTTCTGATTCTTTGAATTTATTGAGAGAGTAGAGGTATGAGGCTTTGGCCTTTGACGAAGCGTTCTCGATGAACTAGCCCTCATGCAGATCTTCCTTGCATCACCGCCCAGAGGAGGCAGAGGAGTGAAATGGTGTTTCGATGCTGGGCGGCGCGGCCATGTTGGCTGGGAGGACTGCGCGCCACCCAGAGGAAGCAGAAGTGCGAAATGGTGTTTCGATAAACTCTAGATCGATCTGCATATGCTCAAAGAGCAGCGATACTTTTGTGCACTTGGGCCTCCACGAAGCAGCGCGTCCAGTTTTGGCTTCAAAGTATATCGACTCATCGTCTGGGAATTGAGCCAAGGTCATTGTCGTAAGAGGCTGGTGAGCGGACACGGTCCCAAGTTCACCATTCGCTCGGTCCGGCAACAGGCGCCAGGGCCCTGTGGGCGGCCATGTTGGCTGGGACTGCGCGCCGCCCAGAGGAGGCAGAGGTGTGAAATGGTGTTTCGATGCTGGGCAGCGCGGCTATGTTGGCTGAGGGGACTGCGCGCCGCCCAGATGTAGGGTGCAGCATGTCCGATAATGGCTAACTACGCACCACCGGAATGCAGCGCAGTTTGGGTGTGGTGGTTTTAGTGCTGGTCGAAGAGGCCGCCGAGGGCTTGTTATACTATGGCTTGGTTAGTTGTATGTTCATACTTAGAGAGAAGGAGGGCATGTACCATGAAGGCTCGAGTCGATAGAGAAGTGGATGGGAGATCTAGGTTATGATTTAAAGAGAGAGTGAAAGTGAGAGAGAGCCGACTTATATAGCATACAATGAGTACATAATAGTAGTAACTGCCTAGTACATAGCATACGTACCTAGTAGTAGTAGTTGCCGGGCAACAGCATATGCATGTGGGCAGTCAATAGCGTAGGGGGTTGAGTAGGCAGGCAATAGTGGTGACTGCCTAGCGGCGAACGTAGAGTCACTCGCTTCATCAAACCCAGCTGTTAGGCTAAGGCCCTGTTCGGTGCGCCCGGATGAGACGGTCATCAGAGCTCCGTTCTGCCAAGCTCCATCTCTCGGCAATGAGATGAGATGGCTGTTCGGTAACTCTGCTGGTGATGAATCGATCAAGACAATTTTTGGTGCCGAACACTGCAAAGCTACGTCTGCCAAATTCGGCAACGCTCGCGCGCGCCACTAGTGGGGCCTCGGGCACTTGCTCGGGCCTACTCGCTGATGGGATCACGCTCTGATGAGAATGGGAACCGAACAGGGCCTAAGTGAAAAACAACCCTAGACAGGACCACCAACACGATCGGGACTGCATCTTTCGCGCCATACGCCAGCTGAAGACGCTATCCCTTGAACCGTTGGACTTTGGCCTCGCGTAACACGCCAATAGGAAAGTGTAGCTAGTTCGTGCCGAATATGCCCTATTGGCCCAGCAACCCTGTTCGCAACAAGGGGTCACGGGTAGTTATCGTTTAGTCACTCAGCCAATAGGACTTATTCGGCACGAACTGGCTACACTTTCCTATTGGCGTGTTACGCGAGGCCAAAGTCCAGCGGTTCAAGGGGTACAAAGCCACTGCAGGGACAAGCATGGATGGCAGACACGCGGTGGACAAAATAGTGCCGACTCAGAGAATACACCTCCTCTAGCTGCGTATAATTGTGCTTTATAACAAGAAATAAAAAATTCTAAACTGATAGAACGAAAGTAAAATAGCTAAAGTATTTATTAGGAAGATTAGAAGAAGATTAAAATCTAGGGTTGTAGAGCCTAGAGTGCGCTGAATATAGATAAGTTATTGGTGTTCGGTTAGTTTTAGTGAGGAGACACGGATTGTGAGTCGGCACTATTTTGTCCACCGCGTGGCAGAATAGCGTGAAGCGAGGCCACGTCTCCGCCTCCGCTCGGCGACAACAGCGCCTCGTGCCTTGGGAGGCACGCGGTTGACAAAAAAGTCCGGAATCCCGACCGCACGAGCCACCACCAACAGCAGATAGCCATCCTATATTTGCAACTCAATTTTTAGATAGATTATAGAGATTGTAGACTCAAATAGCTAGTAACCGGTCATTCTACCGTCCATATCTCTCACCTCCTGTAGTCTCTCAGGCATAGAATCTACTCTCTTATTAATAAAGTCTTGTATTACTCTCTCATTCCAGCCCTCTATAGCCAATTCACGAGTCTTAAACTCATCCCAATGTAGATATTACTTCATATATTACTTTAGTAGCTACTAGCAGTTCTTAATAATTGAGAGATTAGGCGAATTTAAGCAATTAAAGTAGCTATCCAGCTTATTTTGCTGCTTCCAGGTAGCCACAATGTTATGCTGTGAGCTACTACTATAGCCGCTATCGTTATCTTCTTCTAGTATAAAGTGGTGGCTAGCTTTAAGCTAAGGCTTTATAAATGGCTTAAGAATTTAGTCCCTATATGCCTTAAGTATAAGCTTTCTATTACGGTTGCTATTAACTTTATAGAAAGCTAGATCGCTCTTAAAGTTGTAGCTAACTACCGCCTAACTATGCGCAGCTTCAAATTACTTCTTATCATTACAATTAAGCTGCTCTTGTATACAGTTACTATAATAGCGTTTACTAGGCTTTCTTATAATCCTCATCTTGCCTTGCGGACCTACACGCTAGTGTACCTCGTTAGAAAAGCGGATAATTTACCAGCTATTGGCTGTAGGTAGTAGTACTAGCATTGTTTCTATAAATTGAACTCTTTTTTTGGCGTTAGCGTAAGAGACCTAGCCTTTGCAGCAAGCAATACACTTGTGGTAATTTAAAGAACTAAGAGCTCGCTGCATTGTTCTACTACTACAGCTAAATTGTAGCTCTATAGTAAGCTGCTCCTAAGTATATATGCAAGCGTCCTAACCAGCGTCTTGTAGAAAGCGGTCTACTTGCTTAATTTACTTCGCAGTAAGAAGAGGCGGACGCCTACGAGCCTTATCTTTATCTAGATTGTTGTAGTGCCTTCTATCGTCTGCTAGCTCCGGCTGGCGGAGGTACTCGTAGCCCTGGCTCTTGCTAACGCCATTGAATTCAAATAGCTCTTGCTTGTTGTATAGTATGCCCTTGTGGTCCAAAAACTCGGCCGCGCCCTTAATACGGGCCTTAGTAGGGGTCTTATAGTTAGGAATCCCTTTCCTGGGCATGCTGGGAAGAAATAGACACTAAAATTGAGTAGATTGGCCTAGTGGTTGTTGAGAAAATTGAGTTGCAAATATGGGATGGCCATCTGCTGTTGGTGGTGGCTCGTGCGGTCGGGATTCCGGACTTTTTTGTCAACCGCGTGGGAGGCTAATGTGCCATATCAGCGCCTGACGCTAGTCGGGCAGGGCTCTTCCTTCTGGCGCGTCAGTCCCCCAAGCGGTAGTCAGCGGCCAGCTGTTGTAGCTCAGCCTGAGGTTCCCAGAAGCTGGGACCAGCTAGAAGCGCAGCTTGACCAGCGAGCGGGAAGCAAAGTCACAAACGGTCCAACCCGTCGTTACCCTGTTCATCTTTCTCTCTGGCTTGAAAAGTCCGGTTGGACTAGGTTTCTCGAAGGGCAAGACCTAAGCGCAGTAGCTCAACTGCTTGCGTTGCCTAGCCTTGATGAGCCAGAATTGACAGCCCTACTCCAGTCTTTTGATGCGCTTATCGAAACCGCGCGCGAATCGGTTCTTTCTGAGAAGGTTAACGTCTTCGCCCTCCACCGCGTCAACAGCTTTATACGGGGTAGGCATTTCAAAAAGCCTCTCCACACTAAGCTTCTTGACGGTACATACCGCAAATATAGAGTCGTCTGGCATAAGCTGCTTCGCTTTGTGTACCGGCTTGTTGTGCTTCATCAGGGACCAAATCTCCATTATATCCTTACTCCCGCCCAACTTGAAGCGCTCAGCCAAATTCCAGCATGTAGCGCGCTGTCTCACTCCACCCCTACTGAAAGACCAACTGACGCGCAGCAACAAGCCTGCCTCAGCCTCTGCATTGCCCTGCTCGATCACAAACTCCATGGGAAGCTTACCGATAGTATACTGGTTGGATTCCTTGCTACGCTTGGGATCAATCGGAATTGTGATGGCTTCGATGACGCTGTTCTATACACTCCTAAACTCTCAGCCTTGGTGAAGCTGGCCCAGCTCCTGGTGGTGCAACGTGCGGTTTCTGAGCATAAGGCTGGACGCACACAGTACCCAAATGAGTTGGTCAGCGAGCTACAAGATCGATTTATGGTCTTTGGCAGCGAGTCGCCTATGAACTGGATTCTGAACCTACGGGCGTATGGCACAAAGGTGCGAGACACTACCACCAGCTTAGGTTTCATCAACTGGACAGACGACGGGGAACAGCTCTCCTACAAGTCACTCGAGTTCAGTATGAACAGCCTGCGATGGTTCTTCCGTGATCAGGTCCAGGAAGCCCAAGATCAGCTGCACGACCTACTTTTGTTACCTGAAGCTGATCCGGATACGCGAGCTAGGCAAGTGCCACAACTATGTCTTACAAGCCTAAAGGATGATCCTACTATCTGCTCAGCCAACTACAGCTTCCTCCAAGATGAGCGTAATCAAAAGATCCTAGGCAGTCAGCAACGTCACCTTCTCAATCAACTCCGCCCACTTGCCAAGACTTTACACAGCCACGGGCATGGCAGCTACTGTACGTAAACTACACTGTGATGATTATATAGCTGTTTCGCACTAGCTAGGACTAGTAATCGTTCCGGTTGGAGGTACAATAGATAGTGCGCGCCTTCCCTACCTTCAGGTGCATCTTTGTGGATCAAAGTGAGTGGGCAACTCAACACACGGGAGTTCTATTTGTCAGCAACACTGAAGAGGGAGTATTCTCAGTGTAGACACCCCACACGGAGGGTGCGTTAGTAAACAACGTAGTAGAGGATTATTAGAGGGAGACCTCGCTGTGAACATTTCTGTTCTCTCTCCTTCTTGCCATTCCGGGAGGTGTCTCTAGGCGGGCTTTGAGTTTGGCGGAGGTCTCGTTGTCGCCATGTCTGATGCTTCAACTAAGGTTGTCCCCTGGGGATCTGCATCTTTTTCACGACTTCAAATAAGTGAGCAAGAGTTTGTGGGGATTCTTGGTATTTGGTTCTCTGGGGCGAACCACACTGTGTCCGGGTCACGTGTGCGAGGGGACGATGGCACGCCCAAGGCAGTTATTTTTGTGGAGTTTTCGCCACCTTGTGAACAGAAGCATGCGCGGAGGTTACTTGCACTTGGGTATGGGAGTGATAAAGTAACGGTTACTGTTCCAACGAGCTCATCTTCTTTTAAGTTAAAGTATGAGGAGAGGTGTGTAAAAGACCAGATCTGGGCTTTACGAGGTACTGAGTTTGGTACACCTTTTTCAGTGTTCGAGAGGAGGCACTTGTCTATTTTGCCATTGAAGGGTTGTCTTTGTGTATGTATTTACGTTAGTTTCACGAAATCTTTTACTAACTGAGTGTGTAGCATGAGTGTGTACCAGAATGATATGCAGGTTGTCTTTTGTATTCTACTTAGCCCACTCGGAAGGTATGGTTTAAGTGTTAGTCAGTAGGGATAGTGTTTATTAGAAGTGGGTAACTGTGGACATTGATTGTATTTGTGGGCATTATTACAGAGATATTTTCAAGTGGATTTTTTCATAGTTGTAGTTACATGGAGAATATATTGTATTTTATTATTTATTAGTTTTATGTGAAGTTTTATGTGAAGTTTTCTTTCACATCTTTTAGATAGTAACTCGAGTGCATGCACCGGCCACCCAAGTCAATTGCATTTCCCAGACGGCGCAAAACCCAATAAGGTCTTCACGTAGCTCGTTCTAAGCCAGAATCGGTACGGTTCCGCAATCAACCTTAAGGAATCGAATGATGTACTCAGATACTTGGTGCAGCTACTGCTTCCTGCTGCACGAGAGGAAATGTCGTCGTCGATGCAGAGCTACAACCGGAGGGTTTCTACTCTGATCTCGTATAGAGTGTCATCGGCGCGGTATATGCGGATTCTGGAGAAGACTGGAGCGCATTTCAACGCTTCGTAGATACAATAGGAATATCCTCGCATATACAGCGCATGGTACGATCCGACTATGACGTCACACATCCACGAAATGCATCACAACAGCTTGCTCCTCGGGCCAAAGTACAAAACCAGCTTAGCAGCGACGGTAGCTTTATCGGCAAGGTCACTGTAGACGGAGTTGAGATTGCGGGTGCCGAAAGCTGCAGGAGCATGAGTGAGGCGTCAATACTAGCCTCGCACAGAGCTGTCCAGATACTAGCCATAGAAAGGGACATTGAGTGACCGCTTTGCTCTCAGTTACCTGCATCTTAGTTAGCAAATTGAGATCCATTTGCATCAGAGCCCACACAGTCTCGGTAAAGAACGCGCTAAATCGGCGCACGGCAAGCACAGACCAGGTAAGATCCGATTGTTGTACCTCAGCTCATAGACGAGCTCTTATTGCGAAACTTTGTGGTTTACTTTGAGATTTACACTGGTACGCGAGACGCATCCTAAACTAGCTCAGTATCAGCTCAGCTCCTGTATTGCAAGCGGACAAGGGCTCTCGCAGACGTCGACTGCCACGGCAGAGCCGTCAACAATCCACTTAATACCCTTATCGACTGCTTCTCATGGTCAGACCGCGAATAAAGAACTAGCCTGTAGTCGCGCATTTATAGAATGAAGAATCTTTTCGCAAAAGAGATTCACTTTTAGCATAATGCTTGGATCGATAGGCAACAGCCGTGAGGCTGCAGGTACCAAAGTTCATTTAAGGTCTCATCCTACCTACTCAAGTCAATGCTTTGTGCATCGTGCTAGAGCTCCAATCTTGCGATAGATCAGGATTTACAGTTACATGTTCCCTTCGTGGTACGCCGAAGGAGGTATGTCCGAACACTATCTTTAATTCTATCAACGTGCTTACCTCTCATAGAGGGCGACGCAGCTTGACGAGCACCTCGAGAAAATACTTAATCTCCTTGAATGTGATAAGGAGTTGGCTCGTTACCTTAGCCTAAAGATACAGCCAAAGAACCACGGGGATAAGAACAGGCTTCGGAAGTTTTAACATTACTCAGGTCCAGACAATGATCCCTAACTTCACCCATGACTTCAAACACTCTCCTGCCTCAATTATATGCACACCTAGCCTCATTCTCGACCAACCTATCGTCCTTCTTGCGCCAGAAAATACTCGTTCCGGCTCTACAGACATGGCTGGGATCGAGAGGATATCAATAGCCATTCGAGAGAGGTTCTGGTAAGCAAGGCGCTAAGCTAATTCGAGCCACCATTGAAGAGAAGTTTGCCCCCTTGGTAGTGGGATAGGATCCCCATTAATAAAGCGATCAAACTCATCGCCATGAGTAATCATAACAGTCTATTCTCTTTCCCAGAGATCATATTTATCAGGCTCACAGATAACTAAAGCGGGGCTTAATACAGCGGGGCTGGGCAAATCCTTATATTTGTCCTACCATAGCTTCCGTGCATTGTTAATAACTGTTGGGATCCATGACTTCTTCCAGTTCCGTTCTATGTACTGGCAGCGCCGCTGTGGAGCGAGCAAGAGGGCGGCGCCATAAGCAGTAACATCGCCAGCAGACTTGGGAACAATCAATCCGAATTGATCAATTGATTGGAAATTGATTGATTGATGACTATCAATCAATCCAATTGGCGACCTAGATTTTTTCCAATCAATTCAATTCAGGACTCGAAAATTGATTGATTGATTGATGGCTAATTGAGTCTATATGATACAGAAGGTGAGGCTGTAAAATAGGCCTATATTGCCTATACAAGGTGAAATTTTAGTGTTTTAGCTAGGGCACCTGCCCAATCGGGTATAGGCAAGTCGCCAGAACACCCCTATCTTCCTCCTACAACAACAACAAAACGCCTACAAACAAAAATGCCTAAAGTGCCTAAAGTATCTAAAAAAAATATTAAACCATCTCAACAACAACGTGAAACTATAAATATAATCTTAGAGTCGCAGACCTTCGAGGAGGAGTTGCGCGTTGTTGCTAGTCAACGCGTAGTTGACGCGCCTTTAGAATCTGTCGATGCCGCCCCGCCCTCAAACGCGCCACCCCACCCAGAATCCGACGCCGAGTTCGACGAGCAGCTTGTTGATAACTTTGATGGGATAGATTGGAAGCGTCTTCAGAGTTATATGAAGCCTCTACGAACTCAGAAGCACAAGAAGAGCTGGATCTATAAGCATAGGTATCAAGTATGCTTGCGCAGTAATCCTAAACGCATATTTTTTATATACAGGCACTGCCATCAACAAAAGATAATTAACGCTAGCGGGCAAGGTAAATACGAGGTTACGCTCTCTACTTCAACTGCTGCTACTCACCTGCAGTCAAATCGGCGAGGGCACAATTATACCCCATCTAGGCAGCAGAGACCGCACCTCCCTTATGGCCAGAGAACGCTCCAGGGCCTCACTATTAATAGGATTAAGATACCACAAGATGTAGGCAATGCGATGGGCAATTTCAACGTACAGGCCTTTAGGCTAGCTGCTGTAGGCTGGCTAGTAGAGAACAATCACCCTCTGCGCGAGTTTGAGACTCCTGCATTTCAGGCGTTGATAGGAGCAGCCAATCCAGAGGCTCTTGATGCCCTATGGAAGAGCCACAAGAGCGTTACCCAGTACACCTTACGCTTGTTTGATTACCTGCTCCCTAAAGTACGCGAAGAGCTCTCCAAATCTCTTACTAAAATCCACATCTTATTTGACGGATGGACTGTAAAGAGCGGCAAGAAGGCCTTCTGCGGCGTAGTAGCTCACTACGTTGATATAAATGGCCAGCTCAAGGACCTCCCACTCGCCCTGCCTCAGCTATCTGGCTCCCACAGTGGGGAGAGGATTGCTCAGGTAATACTCCAGATTTTTGAGAAGTTTGGCATCTCTCCATCTAATGTGGGTTACTTTGTACTTGATAACGCTGGCTCAAACAATACGGCAGTAGAGTCAATTGCGGAGACCTACGGCTTCAATCCATTACATCGACGCCTTCGCTGCGGCCCCCATACAATTAATCTAGCTGGGCAAACAATTATTTTTGGAGTTGACAAGGAGTCCTTTAGCAACAAGGAGTCGCAGTTTGGGCAGGAGAGACAGTTTTTGCAGGAGTGGCGCCAGGAAGGGCCTCTAGGCGTACTTATTAACGTTCTTAATTACATTAAGACACCTCAACAATACGATCTTATCCGGAGTTTTCAGCAGGACGAGGAGGGCCTTCTAGCTAGCCAGAAGGCCTCAAAACCTAAGGAAATCATTAAGCCAGTTATTACTAGATGGAACTCCTTCTGCGCCGCCTTTGAGAGAGCTACTGAGATGCCGCAAGCTCTTAATGCCTATATACAGTATCACATCGAGAAAACTCGCACTGAGGAGGCCTTCCGGCGGGCGCGAGGATTAAGGCCTGAGGAGGTGCCTTCCTGGATGAAATCTGACGGCCTTACTTCTCAGGATTGGGCAGTGATTACCCAGTACATCCAGGTATTAATGCCTCTCAAGGAGGCTACTGCGAGACTTGAAGGCAGGGGAGCTTCTGGCCGGTTTGGTGCAATCCATGAGATTATCCCAACTTTTGAGGCTATCCTACAGGCCTACGAGCGCCTCTCAGAGCAGTTCTCCTTCGTCAATTTCAACGAATTAGATGCTCCTGAAGATCATCTGGCAATCAACGTTCGAGCAGGATGGAAGAAGCTGGAGAAGTACTACAGGAAGCTTGAAGATTCACCTGCGTACTACGCAGCAACTATACTCCACCCATACTACAAGTTCTACTGCGATAACTCTTGGAGAGGGCAGCCTAGATGGCTAGAGAAAGCAGATGCTCAATTCCAGGATTTATGGGCCGGATACAAGGGTGGCCAGGGCGGGCCATCTCCACCCCGGAAGAACGCACAGATTGCTACTAATCTGCAGGAGCAGATTGATAAGTACGCCAATCCAGCTCCCCTAGGCAATAGAGACGTACGAGGCGATGAGTTCACCCGCTGGAAGTATAAGGAGCCAAATCTGCCTTGGGACCATCCATTTTCTATTAATCCGATTTCCTATTGGATCGCATATCGCCACAAGTACCCAAAGCTCTCCCAGCTCGCTCTTGACGTCTTATCTATCCCAGCGTCAAGTTGTGAGTGCGAGAGGCAGTTCTCCGAGCTTGGCGATCTTCTAGAGCCCCGGCGGGCCAAGCTATCACCCCAGGTGCTCTCCGCAATCCAGAGTGTGAGATGTTGGCTGAAAGCTGGATTCAATCGGCCCCTAGAGCTCTCCTCCATCCCCGAGAGTACTCTGGAGAGCCTCAATTCAGTATACCAGCTCTACGATTGGACTACTGACGATTGAGGATTTTACAGTATCAGCTCACGTGACTGGGAAATTTACTATCAATCAATCAATTTGCAATTCAATTAGGCCCTAATTAGCCAATCAATCAATCAATCCAATTGGGGTGATGTTTTGGGACCAATCAATCCAATTGAGGGCTAAAAAAGTTGATTGATTGATTGTTCCCATGTCTGATCGCCAGTAAGGCTGTAGTACTTATCAAACGCGTACCAGGATGTTCGAATAGAAGCAAGGAGTTGGGGGTTGGTAGCATGTTTAGCCTATCTCGCACTTAGTTAACCAATCCACAGCAACAAGAGAGTACCAACTTCAGATTTCTTGTAATGGTTGACGAGAAAATCCATCGTGTACAGCGTGCGATCTAGAGTTGCGAAATCACCCTGGGTCTCCATAGTAACGCGATAAAAGGGTTGTAAAAAGTCTCGAATCTCTTGAAGAAGCCTCCAGTCACTAGGACTAATGAAATCGTCTTCTAGATCATTGTAGTGAGCTTCGAACATCTCATTAACGTACTGCTTGAGCGTAATTGCAAGTTCTAACATCGTATACCATGAATTCCACCTCGTGTCGTTATCCAGAGTCAACATCTTCTTCGCACGGCTGCGAAACTCGTTGTAACGATTGTTTAACTTGCGAAGCTAGACTGCAAAGTTGTGAAGCTTTCCCAGTGGCCCAATCTAGCGCCATACGTCCTCCGAGGCCTCATTGAATCTCTCTGCCATATGGTCTTCGATATCAGTATCGCCACCAGTTTCGAACTCCTACTGGGCAGTTGCAAGGGCCGCCTCAACGGCTTCTTCATCGATCAAAAAGAGAAAGGCTTGAACTACAATATTAACAATATGGCCATGGCAACGTATTCGCCTTTCATTAGGCTTAAAGCTACGGATACCGCGTTCTTGAAGCCTATTTGAGATATGTCGGAGCATTTTATCGTTGCTAGTTGCGTTATCACTAACGAAGTAGCCTATCTGATCAGCGATATCGAAATCATCAACCACCTTTGAAAACTCGATGGCTTGGAATTCGTCACCATGGCCATTTGGATAGTATAGGAGGCTAGGAGAGCCTTCCGAAGCATGCCGCTTTCATCCACGAAATGGGAGCAAATCGCCTGAAAGTTCTTCCTGTTTGGGCTTAACCAGCAGTCAACTGAGAAGTGTATCTCTAATAGTGCCTTCTGAAGCCGCTCCTTTAGGAGTCGCTTATCCTGTACGAATGCATTGTAGATAAGCCTTGGAACCGTGCTATGCGAATCGATAAAATGATGATTGCAGGTCGGATTAACTATAAGAAGGAGAGCTCGAAGCTCTAGCCACTCAACACAGTTATGTAGGAGATTTCGAACGCAGATCAGTTGGACTAGGGCATCAAGGAATAGTTGTTTATTCAGCACTCCTGTAAGTACTCTATCTTGACTCTTCTTCCTTACATCCTCGGCTTGAAGACCTTGTCGTTCGAAAAGCCCTTTCAGGCGCTCCACAGTTACCCGTTTCACTATACTTTCTGCCTCTAATACGGCAATCCCATGAATCTTCCGGAGGTGGGTACGGGCATTAGTTGTGCTAATAGCTCGATAGCTTGAGCACCAATGCTGCCAACGCGTTGCGGGCTTTTTCCATTGCTTTCCCATATGCCTACACCTGCTCCTTCACCCACGCCACCCCTCCACCACGGGCCAACACCGCCCGCGTCGCCTCAACGTCGATAAACTGACGTCGCAAACCCTTTCCCCCCTCCCGCTGACCTAACCAATTTTTTGGATCTTCTACGCCAGTTGCATTCTTGTTGCGTGCGTCTTCCATAAAACTCCACCCAACCTTCCGCTCAGCTGCATTGTCCATCAGCCTGCCCCAGTCAATCACTGGCAACGCGGTCGTATTCTCGGCTACCACGCCCTTGCCGTCTACCTGCAACAACATCAACTCTTTCAAAATCTGTTGTCGCGCGCTGGCAATCATACCGTGAATCATGGACCGCAACTGGGGCATGCTGAGGCATGCTGAACTGCATGTTGCTGTACAACAACGTATCGCCTACCCAATCAATCACGCCCTCTACTTTGGTCGTGAACCGGATCTTGAACCCAAATGCTCTCAACCGCAACATCGCATTCATCGACGTTGGCTTGCCGCTGTACTCGGTCACGTCATAAAGCGGTTGGCCATTTCCTGCACAAGCTGCTGCGTCCTCTGGCCCCACCCCTCTTCCCCCATCAACTCATCCATCTTCTCCTGCCGGACCTGTGTCGACCGGTACAACACCAACATGCGTGATGTGCTCACCGCGGCTGAAAGCTTGGGCGTGTATATCAACGGGCTCAACCACCCACTCTCCCCACTGACCCCCAGCACCGCCATGCTACTGATCAATGCGCTTGTGTACTCGTTGTCGCCCAAAGCGTGGTCCAACAATGACAACATAAATTGCAACACCTGACCTTGTAACGCCTCTTCTTGTTGCTCGTCCAGCCTCTCGTTGTCGCTACCGTCCGACTCCATCTCATCAAACCAATCCTCCTCCTCGTCACGCCCCACAATCATCTTGATCCTCTCCATGCACAAATACTGCTTGCTATTGATGTAGTATGGCGGCCGTCTGCACTCGATTTCGCTGTCGTCGTGGGGTTTGACCACGGCCAACAGAGTCTCCAACAATCAAGCCAAGCAATCTGGAGGCCTAAGATTGGCTTGATTGGTGTTTTTCAAGAGCTCTGATTGACTTGCTTGACTTGGTGAACGTTTGGGATTGGCTTGATTGCAGATTGCTTGCAGATTGAGTAGATTGATGCTTAAAAGTTTGTTTTGTATATAAATTAGTTAGCCAGATCGTCCCACTCGTATAGATGGTACTCTACCGTGAGCTGCTCGTCGGTAACGTCCTCCTCCGTCCCATCTGGAGGCAGCTGAACGCCTGCTTTTACCCATGATCTCACCAGCTGTATAGCAGCTAATAGCTGCGCTCCAATCGCTCGTCTCTTAGGCTCTAATAGGTCGCTGAGCTCGCTGAACATACGCTCATAGTTATAGCTTAAGGCGGGGATAGTTATAATATCGATCGCGAAGCTAGTAAGATGGGGGTATTTTGGCCGCAAATTCATCTAGTATTTAACTAGATTGCCCTCCTTATTATACTGCTCTGTCGTCCATTTTAGCTCGTGTTTCTTCTAGCGTTCAAGCTTATCAAGGCTGATATTATCATCGCCGCTAGCGTTAACAAATGCGCTAATTACCTCATCTATACTACTCGTTGCTATCAACTTTAGGTGAGGTAGAGGCTACTGTAGTAGCTTATACTCTACCTAAAGTAGCTGAAGGCCAGCGTTATTCTTCTCTAACTAACTAACTCTATCCTACTAGGCGTTATTATAGTAGTACTTATAGTATAGATAGAGGTAGATAGTAGCGTAGTAAGTAGGCGACGCGTTAAGCTTCTTATAGCAGTTATTAGCTTTTTTCCAGGCGGCTCTAATATTAATTATAAGGTAGTCCTCTAGAGCTTTAGGGTAAGCGTTATAGTTAACGTACTTATATAGTGCAACAAGTGCTTTAAGGTTAGTAAGTAGGTACTTAAAGACTAGTATAACCTTATAAATAGCACTAAAGTTACCTACCTTACTATAGCCTTTAAGGCGTAACGTCGCGAACTTTAGTAGCCTTAGCGTCTCTATATACTCTATAATAACTACCTAATTACTAGCCTTAAGCCTAGTAGATCTTATCTATAAAGGAGTATTAGGCTATTTATTACCCTTTAACGCCGCGTGCGCATCTATAGCTACTATTACTCTTATATAGTAATTTATATATATATCGTACGCGCCGTAGAGGTAGGTAGTACGCTTAAAGGTATAGTAGAAAGAGTTCTAGCGCGTAATAACTAGCTTAATAGGCTTAAGGATTTTAAGTTATTTATAGGAAGGTAGCACTTAATTAGTAGCTTATTAAAAGTCTATAAAAAGCTTATACTATTACGACATTTTAATATAGTTAATAAAGTCTATTAGTACGCCTAAAGGGCCTTTATAGTACTACCCTACTATAAAGGCCTCCTCTACTAGCTCCTCTATCGCGTTATCGTACGCGTCTTTATCCTTACTAAATATAATAGCTTAGCTAATAAGATTAAGTATATAGGGACTATAGTAGAGATAATAATAGGGAGCTTTAAAGCCGTAGAGGCGGGCGAGCGAGGTAATAGTAGTATTATTATTAGTAGTATTATTAAGGATAAAGTAACCTAGTCTTATTATATAGATAGAGTAAGTCTCTAGCGTATACTTAATAACTATAGTAATACGCTTACTAGAGTAGGCGCCTTAGAGTTGTAGTAGGTTAATAGGTAAGTCTCTAATTACTCTAGTAGAGTTAGTAAAGTAGGTAATAATACTATAGAAGCTATACTTACTACCTTTTATTATCTATCTATTAAACGTTATATAGATCTTACTAATAGCTATAGATAGGAGCTAGATAACCTTAGGCTATATAAAGTAGAATAACCTTATTATAAAAGTTAAGATACTTATTTAGCTTACCTATAATACTACCTCTACCTCTAGATTAGTAAAGCTTATTATAGATTAAAAAGCTAGTATTTTAAACTTACGAAGTAGGTAATTATTATTAATAAGCTATAGTATAGTAGTAAGTTAAAAGTACTATACGTTAAAGTTTCCTATTGCGTTAGTAGTACCCTATTAAATATTAATACTAGCCGCAAGTACCTAGGCTAGTAATTACTAGCTACTAGACAAATTTATAGGCGTCTTTATACTAATCTTATTAAAGCTATAGCCTTAGGAGGCCTACCTAAGGTAGGTAGTAGCTACTATTATTGCGTTAGTTATATTATATATACTAGGGCTACTAGCATTAATAATTTTATACTAATAATAGTATTTATATATAAACTAAATTTCCTATAGGTTACTCCTCAATATAACGCGATAGCTATAGTAATAGATCTAACTTTTCTACTACGTCTACGTCCATAGCGGCTTTATATACCCCTTTAAGCGATCCCAATCAATACTATTAAAGTTATCTACAAAGCGCGCGTTGAACGTGTCCTTATTAGCCTCATCTAATACCTCAGTTATAGTAATTATAGCGGCGCTACTACCTTTAATAGATATAGAGATAGTAGCTTTAGGCTACAACTTACGCAATCGCGACTCGAACGTTAGAGTAGATAGAGATAGTAGCAACAAGGTAGTCTAGGACGCTCTTAGGGCTTTATAAGGAGATAGGCGGAGAGATAACTACTAGGTAGTATCAACTTCAATAGGCTAAGTTGCGGTGCCTCGAGTACTACCTCTAGTACTACCTCTAGCTTTCTTACTAACAGGTTTATTACTAGAAATAGTACTAGTTTAGTTATACTTGGCGCGGAGAGGTATAATAACGACTATAATACTAAAAAAAGCTTATAGATAGAGATAGGTAGCTTTAAAAGTAGGAGAAAGTAGATAGGATAATATAGCTATACGTATAGCGAGGTCGAAGGTTTTAGCTAAGTAGTATAGATTACTACCTAATGTACGTCCCTACCTAATACACGGTTTCTACCTATCTTAGCTATATAAAGATGAGGTTATTACCCCCTATATACATAAGAGCTACTATCGCGAGATTTTTTAGAGTATTAATCTATTAAGCTAAGAGTATATATTATATTAATTATTTATTGTTAGTAACGCTTAGGGTAGTTGATTTTACGCCCGCGAGACGATGTGGGCGGTACGCGCTACTCTATATCCTCTATCTCGCCAACCTCTATATCTTAAGCTATACTACGTTTATTATTTACGACGTTTTTACGCTATATTATAGAGGCTTTTCTAGTAATCTTGACGTTATTTTAGAGTTATTTTTCAACGTTGCGCGCAAGTTGAGCCTCCGCGTAATTATAAGCTTTTTAAGCCCTCTTAGCGTTACAGGCAGCCTTAGCTACAGCACGATTTTAGCAGCGCTCCTCTATTAACTTAGCTTTCTTAGCTTTAGCTACCTCTCTTAGTTTAAGCTCCTCTATTTTTTAGAGTTATAGCTCTTTAGCTATAGCTTATTTTTAAACCTTACGCTTACAGGCATCTCTAACTTTACTTAGCGACTAAAAGGCTACTCCTCTATTATATTTAGTAGGTACTTTAAGTAGTAGAGGTTTACTACGCTAGTAGCGCTTTTTCTTATTAGCGAGAGTACTATAGAGGCCCTTATTCTCGTGTTTAAGTATACTATTTTGTATAGAAATCTTATATATTATATAGGAGAGCTACTAAGCGTTTTTATTATATATATTGTCAAAAAACGTCTTCAAGAGACTATATATTTTGCGCTAGTCACTCACGCTAAGTACTAATACTAATAAGATGCCTAATAAGCTTATAGATAGGCGGCTATTACCCTTAACTTTAAAGCGTTAGAGTATAACCTTAGGATTAAAAGGCGCAATCCTAGTAGCGCTAAAGGCTTTAAGTATCATTTTTAACTAGAAAGCTATATTCTAGGAGCTATAAAATAGTCTAAAAAAGTCCCTCTTTATAATAGTTATAAGCCCTTAGTAGGCATCTATATACTTAGCGAGCTGCGTAGTATACGCTAAGGATAGTAGCTTAAATATAACGACGTTAAGAGGCTAGAGCGTATAGGTTGAGTACAGTAGATATATAGCTAAGAGGATCTTATAGGCGTCGCAATACTTAATAAACTCTATTATTATATAAGATCTATAGCTATCTAAGATTAGTAAGCAATACTAGTGACGAGCTTTCTTATAAGTCTCGTGGTTAAATACTTATTTAAGCTACTATAGCCCTAACTCATTATTTATCTATCTAGATAGTAAGCTTGCGAAGAACGTTTTATATATAGATAGGTTAAAATCTTAGAGCCAAGTATCTTAAATGTTGCTAGAAGTAGTAGCGTAGATTAACGCTAGTGTTAGCACAGTCCTATTAGCATAAATACATGCGATAGTTATAATCTACTCTCTATTACTACTTTATTTAAGATAGTAGAACTTTCTATAGTCGTATAACTAGCGTAAGAATACTCGTTTAACTTTTATTACGCATCCAATTAAGAAGCCTTTCTTATCTATATTGTATATATGCTAGGGTTTAATACCATACTTATCGATTTTACGTTGTAAAAGGTTAAAATAGAGTATATATTTATATACAGAGTCAGCGTTTTAGCGCGTAGAGTCGATGCTAGAGGCCTAGCGTGTAACGAGCTTGTCGCGGTATCAAGCGATAAAGCGGTTAACCTAGTTTTTTCTAGCTGGTTTTTAAGCTATCTCTGTAGCGAAATTTCGTATTATCTCTCTTAAAGGTGGTAAGCCTCTCTTACAAAGCTTATTACAATACTATATAAGCTCATCTTCTTATTATAGGTTAAGTAATCAGTCGTTATGTGTTTTCTCGTTGCGCGCGTGTGTTTTGCCCCGGCATCGTCTCGACAGCGTTGTTCAATCAACACCAAACTTTTTCGCGATTTCTATATAATTAGGTTTTTCTCCAAGGCTTAGCGATTCTATAGCTGCAATCGCAGCCTCAATATCACCCATATTGGCTGAGATATTGACGGTTGAAGTTGGGGTGGAAACTTTGGTGCGGCGGGGAAAACGTGCATTAGGTGGGGACGTGCATCAGGTGGTGATCCACACTAAGCAAAACTTAACACCAAAAAACTATCACGAACTTTGGGACTGTAGCACCTCGAGCCTCGCCAAAATCAGCCCAAGTCCCACCAGCCAGCAAGTTAAAGTGCAAGCCAATCAATCAAGCCAATCAAGCCTTCTCTCTCAGATTGACTTGACTGACAAATTACTATGAGAGAGATTGAATTGCTTGAATTGCCAAACTGCAAGCCCGCCAATCAAGGCATTCAAGCCAGCTTGATTGTTGGACACTCTGACGGCCAACTCGTGCGTCCGCCAAATGTATGCAATAATTGCCACCCAAACGTCGCTATATTTGATCATTGTCTTCACCATTTGCTGGGTGTTGGAAGGCTTCTCATTGGTGCTGCCGCCAAATTCTCACCGGTTGATGTACATCATCGCGGGCATGCCGACTACGCTCGCCTTGGATGCTTGCCGTACACGCCATATCACCAACACACGTCAACAATGCGCCCTCCTTGCGTGTGGGTTTCATTGCTATCGCCAACAACCAGTCTCGCTTTAGTCCTTTCAAATGCCGTGCCCACCCTTCCCGGTCCAGCCACTCGCTGAAGTCGTACTGGTCGGTGTCTGCCTCAATGGCCGCGTTCTTCTTCCTCTCTACCTCCTCCAGCTGGGTCGTACCTTGGGTCAACAGCACCTCAATCACCTGGCTTACGTCTACGCCTGGGTCGTCGCGTGCGCTGGAACCCTCGGCCTGAGCGCCAACTTGAAACAATCGGCCTAGTTTGTCTGTGTTGTGGAATTTCCGGCACGACACCATCGTCCACATGCGCGGCGTGTCTGACGGGCGTCCTACCCTTGACTTGCTCTCCCATCTTTGCAATGGTCCTGGATCCGATCAATGTTACGGTTGATATACCCGCAATTTTGGCAACACAATCCGTCCTGATATACCCGCAAATGTAGTAATGGCGCGCACTCTGCCGTGGGATACACTACTTCGTTTTGGGTGACGGCCCAATGCTGCAACGACCTCTCCTGCTGCACCGCCTCGACGACGTTCTGCCGTGTCCATCTTACGTGCTCCTGGTGCTTCCTATTCAAATGGGTCTTTAGCTGGGACTTGACAATACCCTGCTAATGGCTCTTGCAAATGGCTATTCGGTGTGCTAGTAAATACTCGAATATGACATTGAGCCGCTCCATTGTGTGAATACTACATCTGCGAATGTAAATGAGTAATTCGGCTCCTTATATCCTCTTGCTTGCTTTTGGGTGCTACTTCGGAAATTTACTGTAATTATGCTAATTTGCGTTGTTATTGTTCTCGGCGCTGCTAATTATACAATTGCCTTGTCTTACCTATCAGACTACTCTCCAGTGGTGTTAATGGTCTCAAACCCTTAATCCTAACGCTTGCACGGCCTACCCTAACGAACACTATAACTCATCTAACTAGTTATATTCCATTGATTAATTAATTATACATATCTTATTACCCTGTCGTCGGATTCTTGTAAAAGTAGGTGCAATCAAGTCAGCAGATTAAACTGAGTTACCAAATACTTTAATCGGTTCACCCATTGAAGGTAGTATAGAAATAGATAGCTAGGACGAGTTGGAGAGGCCTGGGTAAGCAGGCATATCGAACTCTACTGTATTACTGGCATTACTAGACAATATATAACTATCTGTTACCTGGCGGTTGTTCGGCTCACATTAGCTTATGGCGCCCAAGTCTGGACGAAGGGCTTAGAAGGCAACAACCCCACGAAAGCGCTGCTTGACCCCCTCAGGAAAGTGCAGAACATAAACCTCAGGAAGATCGTCGGTGCCTATAAGGCAGCCTCCATTCAAAGTCTCGAATGGGAGACGGAAGTGGAATCTATCGAGCTGTATCTGGAAAAAGTAACTCTAAAGGATATTTTTTTTCTCGTTGCAGAGGGTTTCTCGCTCCACAGGGAGGGACGTTATTATTTCTAACGAAGCGCGGGTTGAAGAATTTTTATCGCAGCAGGATAGGGATGATGAGAATAGTGAGGAGGTAGATAGTAAGAGTAGGAACGAGTTTGGAGACGAGCTAACAGCAACAATAGCGATGACGACGACAGCCCCGGGTTGCAGCGTCGACCGCGAGCTCTTGTTCGACTGTTCCTTTTCTTACGATTTCCACTGCTAATCGTGGCAGGCTTTATACCCCCAGCTTAACTGAGTTATTAAGACCCAGAGACAAGGCACTAGTGTATTTGTTATACGTATGCAGGCTAGTCTTCCTGCAAAGCACTGTGCGACCCTATAACACCGCGGCACTTGAAATTGAGACGATTAGAGCTAGTCCTGCTACGAGAGAATAGCTTGGTTATCGATTTTAAAAGCCTTCGGAAACCCATATCTATCGTCTGTACGGTATGGAGGCCTGATCGTTGTCTTAGTCGCTGAGGTGAAATTTACAAATATATATATACATATGCTCTATTTTTAGTCAATAAGCAGGTGTGTATCTAATTACAGCTATAAGACTGCACTAACTCCGCACGTAAATAAAATTAAGGAGGACAAGTAAGCGACCTCGGACAAAGAGAAAAGCCCAAATTGCAAGACGATATGCTCTATGGTCTCTGCTTTTTGCACATTGCTCTACTCTCATCCCACTTTCTATCCTTGACCGAATAATGGAGTATACCATAAATCGATTTAATCATATATCTTAACTCTTGAGGACTTGTGTATCGAGTATCGCTGCAAACATGGTTTCCATCAAAACTGAGTTATAAGGTAAGTGCAACATGAGAGCGGGGATAATCAGCGCTCGCTCAAAGATCTTCCAAAGGTAATCTGTCTCTCATGTAGGGTAGAGGCAATCAGCTAGGATAAGCCCTAATTGCAAGTGCGTAGCTCCTCCTTCGCCCTCTATACGCTATACACACCATAGGTCAGCACAATAGTCATTCATGTGACAGAGACGAGTATTGTATTGGAAATTTAGCAAGCATAACAGTTACAAGGATAACATAGGAATGACTAACGGTTCAAGCGCAACTTGAAAGCACGCGTATCTGTATGGCTAATTATTGTCATCAAGATGACAGTCATCTAAATTTGCTCTAAATTAATCCTATATCACTATCCGCCAACTCAAATAAGCAAAATAAGACAGTAATGACATACAATTCCATGTTGAATTAGTATTAATAGGAGCAATCGGAGTTTCAGATTCTAACTACAAGCGACCATGGCTATTCAAGGGCAAGCCAAAAAATGTCCGCCCGGAAGGGAAGACGGAGAAGCCTTGCCGCAAGATATATTAAGCGAAATTGCTACGTTCCGGAAGGTACTCAGGGGTGACAGAAAAGAGTTTTCCTGTTGTATCAAGAGCCACGTTCCGATTGGGTACAAGTCCAGTGAAACAGGGGATATAAAAGGCAAATTCTCCGACGACATCTCAATAGTCGTTTGCAGATACTTTAGGGCAAAAAAAACCATAAATGCATTGAACTACATAGAAAAAGCACTGCTAGCCCCATCGCAAAATTCTAGTGTAAGCCAGCCGTAAATACATTATTAACATACTCACCTTGCGCAGAAAATAAAGAGTGCTAGGGAAAGATTGCTAGAAATAGCACAGACCTTCGATGACAGTTTTTCGAAGCTTCGAAGCTTTTTACGTCCTGGTGCTATAGGGCCGCCTTCGAATTGTATGTACGATCTAATGTACATGCCAGAATGCATTGAGTTAGCAACAGACGATACCATCGATGAACGTTGCGACGAAGCGTGGGAAAATCTGCAACGCAAACCTCCTGCTAAGCTTAGAAAAGGTGTTGAGCGATATCGTGTACAACCCAGGAAAAGTGAACAAGCCGAGCTTCTTTGTGAAGGTGGACAATGGAACATCCGAAACAAACCCACGGCAAAAACGGTAGGATGCGTGAACCTCAAAGAAATCGTTCTTAACGGTCCGATCATGGTAGAGCTGCCCAACCGTTCAGAAACCATATTTTACCGCGTTCCGGTATATAGTAGAACAGCTCGTGGAGTCCTCTTGGCTATACATAAGTTCTATCAACAGTTTGAACTAGAGTACGGCATGGGCAACACAGTCGATTTTGTACGGCTCAAGCAATCAAGCCCGGACATCTATCGTCTTTTCCTCCGTATCAAAGTTTGGGGTTAATTGCTGGAGTCGGCTTTTTATAGTAAATTTCTTTTAGCTACAAACTCAGGCACACACTGCCAATGATAGTATGCAAGGTCTAATATCTGTAGGGCAAACTTAGAGCATGCTTTAGTCGCAACCCAACAGTTATGTTTACCCTAAGACACCTGAAAACCAATTTTTCATGCATAACTGCTGGGGAACGTTTTTTTTCTCCTTATTGTACCGTAGACTCCAACTATGCATCGATAGATCAATTTATAACACTGCTGAGTTTCTAGTCTTTCTTGTAGTAGTTGTTGAAAATAAGAAGTTGAGTTAACAAGTAATGGATTGTTCTACTCGGCGGAGCCGACTATATAGTAGCTACGCCGAACCCAATATGGGATGTGAACACTAAGAATACGTCAAGTACTAGCGAGTGACTCCATCTACTCCAGTTGCTCCCCATCTCGGCGCAGGAGCAAGTGAACTGACTGCAGGTGCAGTTACCCCGTAACTCCAACAGTAGTCAGACCGAGCGCCTGGTTGGGATAGATGATACAAAGGCTTGGATCATCAGTTGTAGGCTGAAAGGTAAGCAGAGATAGGAGCAACTAGGTGGTCTGTCCTTTGATGATAGAGGCAATAGCATCAGTTGTAAGCTGAAAGGTAAGCAGAGATAGGAGCAACTAGGTGGTCTGTCCTTTGATGATAGAGGCAATAAATAGAGATGCATATATGAAGGTGCGGGAATGTAACCGATTAGGGAGATATTTTACAATCATATGCATGTAAAAACGTATATACAGGCTCTCATGACGAAGGATGCGCAATAATAAATGTCTATGGACTATGCATGATGCTTATGCTCTATTATCAATACCGGTAACATCATTGAAGTCGCTTCGAAATGTAGATACATGGATAAGACAGCATTCATTTTAGTACATGTACGTTTTCCCTTAATAGCATTAAGTTTCTCGCAACAAACTATAATGCCATCTGCTTGAGTGAACCGCCTCAAAATGCCGCTCCTTGTCTTGCCAGCCGAGCTGCTCATGCTCGTATCAGAACACCTTAGTCTCACAAGGGACCTCAATGCCTTCGCCAGAGTTAGTCACTATTTGCACGAACTACTCGACGCTCGACTTTATCGCTTTGACATGAAACACGTTAGAAGCTCTGCAATAATTTGGGCTGCCGTTAACGGGAGACTGCAGACAGCTCGAAAGACGTTGGAGATCACTGGTGGCGACATCGGGAGAGAGGCTCTCCAGGAAGCTTTTCATCAGGCGGTCAAAAACCGGCGCTGGGCAGTTTTGCAGTTGTTAGTCGACCAAGGCGCTGATACAAATGAACAAAACGGGTACTTTGGCAATGCCCTGCAGTCAGTCGCATGGGCCGGCAACGAGCAGATCGCAGACTTCCTATCCAACAACGGCGCGAATGTTAATGCACAGGGCGGGTATTTCGGCAATGCGCTACAGGCGGCATCCTGGGGTGGCCACACAACAGTAGTCAAGTTGTTGCTTGATAAGGGTGCTGAAATTGACGCTCAGGGGGGGTGCTACGGCAATGCACTCCAAGCTGCGTCCTGGGGTGGTCATGTAGCAGTTGTAGAACTTCTGCTGAGCAAAGGCCCCAATATTGATGCACAGACCGAGCAATGCGGAACTGCGCTCCAGGCTGCTGTGTGGGGAGACCGCAAACAACTGGTAGAGCTCCTCCTTGAGAATAAGGCTGACGTCAACGCACGGGCTGGGCAATACGGAACCGCTCTCCAGGCAGCTTCATGGGGCGCCGACCGAGACACAGTCAAACTGCTTCTTCGTAGAAATGCCAACGTTAATGCTCAAGGTGGGTATTTTGGTAGCGCTCTCAGGGCAGCTTTATGGAGAGGTGACAAGCAGATTGTGCGGCTGTTGATTGATCACGGAGCCAACATGGACGTGAACGACGCTTTGCCAAGGCAGACTTACGGAGTGTGGAGACACCATAGCTGGCGCCTACGGCAACGCATCATCAAACTTTATAGAAGCGCGCTACGGATGGCAGGATACTAAAGTTTTTGTCAGAGAGGCATCTTGGCCCCATAGGCCAGTCTTTGGGTTGCAGCTTAGTATCGATGGCGATTGGGCACTGCCTGACGCCCGGCTGGCAGCATCCTGTGGGCCATCTCATTCCGCTCACTTCATACATCACTTGGACTGCAAGTAAAACGCCAGTGTGGGGTGCAGAGAACCATATGTTTGTTGAGAACAAACGAAAATTTGGTTGTAGCACTGTTGGACTCGGACCATGTCGTTCGAAGCCCGAGCATATTAGAACGTATGATGATAGACTGGATCGTGGTGGGCTCATAGATCATAGTGTTGGGACCAAGTTGTGCAAAGACACATGGAGTATTAATTAGACAGATTGCGTTTTATCAATCACGCCTGGTATCATATTGTTGAAAAAATTGCAAATTATTGTTACAATTACTGTAGTTAACTTATTCTAAGTTCTGTTGTTCGATTTGGGATCGTAAGCCGTTCGCAGCCCCGACAACCAGCACTAACTTATCTCCACACTCCCTAAGTTTCGCATGATGGCTACAATACTGTTAATAACTTATCAACGTGATAGGAAAGTTCCGTGCTGCGGATGCTGCTGCAAAGTAGTTATCAACAATGACCAGAACTTGACAGTGGAATCGTTGTACGTTAATTAAGTTAATTAATTGAGGTATAATTTTGCTCGCTACGAATCGAAGCAATTAAAATGAAATTTCACTCGCTGAGGTACAAATGATAGCCAAGAGGTCATGCTAAGAAGACATCGGTGAGAAATAGGGGCCAACTTCGCCCCTAAGTGCATTGGTCATAATTGCAGTACGAGACGCCCAGTCGGCAACAGCAACCGACATTGCATCTTGCTGGGGACCTAGAGAGAATTCTTGCTTCACCTCTACCGCTGATGCAATATCTACGTCAATGCAGGTACTGTAGTATTCATCTTTGCCCTTAGGGTAATTAGGATCAATTCCGCCTGGAGCGGTGTTCCATTGCCATACCCAATAGAGAGAATAAGGCTCGCTTACTGTGGCCGTCTTTGGGAGTTGAAGGTTAGTTTCGCACATGAGTGGGTAGGTACCCAATCCGTCGTTTGCTTGTCCTATGGCGTAGTTAGGTGCAGCTTTGCGACGCTTTTGACTCTCTAGAGTTTCATTGATTTCATAGCAGCGACTATCATCAAAATCGTTCATAGTGAGTAATGTACCACGGCCATCTCCGCCTTTGCCGTCTTGTGTCCATTGTAGAACATTGGCGAGTCTTTCGTCTTCCTTAGGATTAGTGGTTCCATACACAAAAACAGTGCCAGCCTTCTCTGGCTTTCCTTTTTGATTTAGTGGTTTGGTAACATGGCCATTCTCCTGATAACGCATTGCTATGAAGCCGCCAGGTACAGCTTTTAGGCGAGGGTATCTGTCTTGGGACTGTAATTGCTTGGTTTGGCTTTTGTGGCAGAGTGCCGTTGTCTGATCTATGAAGACTTTCGACTGATAAGCGGGAATTTCAAAATTCATAGAGAAGCCGCTGAATCCAGGATCGGTCTTGGATACCATCCCTCGGGGGTACCCATATTCGCCGAAATATTCGCCCTGCTCGTTGATATTGCGCAGTTGCTCGATCCAGGTATGGCTCATGGCGACTGGAGCAACGGCCAGTGCCACGATAACCTTTTGAACAATACGTGGCATTTCTTATGTTTTTTCTTATTACAATCCTGCCAGACTATCTATATTCTGGATTCTGGATTGCTATTGCTACTGTTGCGTAGACTCGACTCGCTACATCAACGCAATGCTTTCGCTACTGTGAGTGTGTGCCCAAAAAGTTTCTCAGCTGAGCGAGAAGGAAGGTTATGATGCCACCATAAGTTTGAGCGCTGTCTTAAGTGCGCATGGTGTCACACTACACGTCACTAGCCTGTCTGCGCCTGGGGTATGCAGCCGAATGACCTGGGTACAAAAGGAGGAGTCAGTATCTGTACTCAATTGACTCTCTGAGCTGGGGTAAGCTACTTATAAGTGTGGCCGAACTGCTTTACCCGGGCTGTGTAAGTCTGGTTCCACTCAGGAGTTGCAATGAAAAGAAGATTCGTGACGTACCCAGAACTTTTGCTTTACTCTTCATATACTTCAATATTATTACTACTTGTTGTTAAACATGATTACAGTCAGCATCGAAATGACTAATGATCATAACCTTATAAGTATCATATATGCCATATGTAACTTATTGCGATCATAATAAATCATCCGCTAAAAACCCTGGAGGCTTATAATGGGATGCCTTGATGCAAGGAACTGGTTTCTGCATCGTGTTTTTCCTCAGGACTGAGTCGATACTTCAGGTTGGCTGGCCAACAGGATACAGTTGCTGGCGAAATTGGCTTCACCCTTGCAAATAACAACTTCAACTAGAGCTGGGATGTTAGCAGAGCCTCCACTTGTGCTTATTTGATCACTTCCCAGTGATTTCTTATAAACTGAACGCTTACATGCTTAACTACGTATGAACGTGGGGGCCCAGAATAGCCCTACTAGTAGGCTCGCTGCGAATGATGACGCTACCTACAAGGGTGAAGCTAATTTCCCTGCCGAATCTAGTATATAGCGTTTCCCTATCGAGAATATATCGTATTTGTTCTCCTTACTACATTAACTACCTCCTCTAAGCTCTGCGTGATAGACCATCAAGTTATCATTGAATGTAGTCACGGTACAATTATTTTTAAGTCAACAGCGCCTGTCATATTTGGTGTCACAATCATCATCCTAACACTTATACACTGTAAGCATACGTGGTGCATTGTTGTGAGAGTGATATATACATCTGTTGGTCATACAAAATAATGTCAGGCTTTATGTGAACATCAAATCCATAGTGTCAAAATGTATTGTAATAGTGGAACCTCTTTATACGACACTGTGACAAGATGCGCCGTTGCCTGGTAGTCTAATTTCTCGCGAACGCTATAACAACGCTCTAAAGGGGAAACACGTAATCCAAACAACAGAAGGCTTGATTCAAGCTGATCATGTGCTTAAGACCATGAAAACCTTGACTAAAAGGAATCGTGATCTTGAGGCTAGACTCAAGGCTCTAGAAGACGCCCATGTCAAATTACTAGATGGCTTAAAGGGTTGGGCTCAAGACACTGAGGAGTTTATGCAACGAGAGGACTTTCAGTGCAATGGCGCGGAGATGTGGCTAATCTGGTATAACAAGCGTATGATAAATATGAAGGGCGAATGGGAGCAGCAATCGAGGCGTATATACTTGCAAAGTGCTGGATTTGAGGCTAGGGATCGAGCACATCTATAAAAGGCAAGATAAAGAAGGATGACATGGTAAATAGATTTCTTTACGTTGCTTTGATGGATGAATTACGTTACAACTCAACTTGGCACCTTGCGCTTTCTGAGGCGCATACCGTCGTTAGCGCTGATGTTGTTCTTTCGCCGAGATTTGCTGATCTAGGTCAATACAAGCAAACCGAAAGAAAGAGATAACATACCAACTCAATGCCTGGATAGCGTCATCAAATGCTCCGATTATCGGTCCATATAACCCCTCCGGATCCTTACGAGTGCCAATGTCGAGCGCACCTGCTGAGAACAGTATCTCTCGTAACTTCCTCGCAAGATCAATGAAGCATCGGAATGTCGACGAGAAATCATGGAGAATTGTCCTTTCAAAGACCCCGGGATTCATATGTCCGCTCTTGGAGACATACATCTCCTGATGCTCCCGGTATACCACGGGCTTAAAGGATTATATTTGGGAGCTTCCCCGGCTTCCCAACCGCAGCGAATACAAATTGCAAGGAAAACGTAGAAAAAAGACTCAAGGTCGTGCCGGTAGGTGTGCTCGATGCCAGATGTCTGTGGATCCATACCTCCTTCCAGAATTTCTAACGCCATGAAATCCAGCGTTCCAGTCATGTGGCGTGCTCCTGTCTGCTCGTTTTTCCCACCCGCGCCCACTGCCACAGCCAGCTCCAAGTCGATCAGCATGCCAGAGAAGCCGTCATTCTTCTTCAGATCCGTCAAGATGATGTTGTGCTCCAAGATGTCGCGATGCAGCCTCCTACCGCCAATGAACAGCGCTTTGTGCGCTATGATAGCATCACGCATGCCCACGAGAAACTCCGTGGGCGAGCGAAAGTCTCGCAGTGGCCGGCCTGCTGGCGAAATGGCAAGACATGTGAACGTCCGATCCTTAAACAGGTCTGCAGGCGGAGCAAACGACGCCTGTGAGATGGCTACGTCTTTCGGTGCAGCCTCGTTGCGGAGGCTGGAGCTGCGTAGCTTCTTCGACGACGGCTCCTCTCCACCATTGCTGCGACGCTTCGTAGCTTAGCATGGCAGTCGTCCTCTTGATTTTAGCCCTCAGTTATCTATCTGAGATGTGAGAACGGAAGGGACTGTCTCCTGCATCGCCCCTTTGGCGGCATGCGCATTAAATGTAAAGTCTGACTTGTGGAGGCGATGTCATGCCGTTCCAGGACAATGGCTTGCTAGTTTTTAGATCGGATCATACGAGCGCCGAGCTGTAGGTCCAAGAACCTCGAGTGTAAAAAGCCGCTACTTTGTGTCCTGGAGATTAATCAGCACAGTTCTTTCTCGATTCATCATCTATTCACATCCCATTATATCCTGCATGGGAGACATAGCAGCTTGCATCTTTAGGCCCACCGAGAACCAGCTTCCCGCGTTCCAAGAATATAAAATGGAGCACTATGTAACCTCCACTACCTCTAAGAGTGCATTAGACACGTAAGTCCTGTTTACGACAGCGTAAGATGGCACTGACCTTCAGCAGTATGGACTCTAACTTTCTGGATCCGAATCAATACATTTCTCCAGAGCTTTTCAGCCTCGGCATGATCCCAACAGCCAACACTCTCGAGGCGTACTGCCATTATGGAGACCTCACAGAATACTCATTTGAACCCTATATTGCAACAGCATCTGCAGCCATCAAAGAAAATCAGCCCAGTCATTCTATGAGTCCTCTCATGTAGCCTAGCGCAGGCTTATCATTTTCCACAAGTGGTGAATTCTTTCTTGGAGAAATTTCAACCATCACTGATAACGCGGCTTCAGAGGAAGAGAAGCGTAGTTTAGCCATTAAAAGACGGCGCGAAATTAATAGACGGGCTGCGTAGGTTCTGCAATCCGCGATTGTTCAACCTGTAAGCACTGACATCAGCTACAAAGCTAAGTGTCGTGAGAAGAAACAAGCTCAAATAGAAGGACTACAGCATAGGGTTGAAGCCCTGCTTAAACGACAGTCTGAGCTTGAGAGACAAGTACATGTCTTTCAACAAGATATAAAGGCCCTTACTCTACAGAATGAAATGATAACACAGGAGAACGCTAGGTTATGCTTAGAGATGGATAAGGCTACTTGGGATTCGTATGCGTAGGGGTAGGTTATTTGAAAACAGTAACATTGAAATGTCATAACGAAAATCTTTAAATCTATGCAAATCCTGTCCTGCCAAGTGGCCAGCTGTGACTGGAGAAGTGAAGTGGACGATGGATTTAAGTATGGTCCAAGCTCAGCCTTTCTTGCCAGCGAATAAATGGAAGGAAGCCATTGGAGCGACCTGTGATCTCATCTTTCGTCGTGCCATTTTCCAACGCCAGGCCTCCGCCTTGGGGCAGTTTGTCGAGGCTCCTAGCCATTGCATCTCACCGCGTTAAGTGGATTGTCTCTAGCCGCAACTGGCCAGATATCGAGGCACAATTAGAGCGGGCTGGGCAAAAAGTAAAACTGAGCCTTGAGCAAAACATAGAGTCGATCGCCGCGGCGGTTGACATTTTCATCCAGCAAAAGGTGGCCCAGTTAGCGCAGGAAAAGCAGTACAAAGTAGAGATCCGATCTGCCGTACTCCAGCATTTAACGTTAAATGCTAACGGTACCTTCCTCTGGGTAGCGTTGGTGTGTCAAAACCTCCAAGTGACAGCGAATCGGCACGCGCTGAAGAAATTAGCCTTATTCCCACCTGGGCTAGACGATTTGTATGAGCGGATGATAGACTAGATAAGTAAGTCAGACGACGCTGAGACCTGTTAGCAGGTACTGGCTGAGACTGCAGTCTTGTATCGACCTATTACGATTCCTGAATTAATGGCGCTCGTCGAGCAGCTTGAAGAATTCGTAGAAAATATGCAGTCGGTCCGGGAGATTATTAGCCTCCGTGGGTCATTCCTTACTCTACAAGAAGACATGGTCTACTTTGTACATCAGCCTTCAAAAGATTTCCTCTTCGTAAAGGCGTCTAGTAAAGTCTTTCCTGTGGAACCGAAGCCGCCCATCGGGTAATCTTTTCGAAGTCGCTAGAAATTCTGTCCAAGACATTGCACAGGGACATATACAGTCTAAACGCGCTAGGATCTCCTATCGACAACGTCGAGCAGCCTAATCCAGACCCATTAGCAACATCACGCTATCCATGCGCCTACTGGATTGATCATCTACACGATTTAAAACCTAAGTCTTGGATACACGGTATTGGTGATCTACAAGTCATAGACCGTATAAACGATTTCCTAAGAAAGAAGTATCTCTACTGGCTAGAAGGACTCAGTCTATGCAAAAGTATAGAAAAGGGTGTAGTATCAATATCCAAACTATGTTTACTTTTGCAGGTACGGCATTCAGAAATTATACATCTAGATAACGTACTGCTTCCAGGTGCTAACGATAACTAGGAGATGCGGGACCAAAATGAACTCACCCAGCTTGTTCAAGACGCACGACGATTCCTCATGTACCACAAAGGGGCGATCGAGGGTTACCCGCTCCAAACATATGCCTCCGCGCTGTTGCTCAGTCCGAGGGGTATTTTGATTAGACGACTGTTTCAGCACGAAGCGCCAGAAGGAATCACTATTCAACGAGCTATGAGTGACGACTGGAGTGCGTGCCTGCAGACGCTCGAGGGCCATAGCAGCATGTCAGGTCAGTAGCCTTCTCCCACGACTCGGCCCGGCTGGCGTCAGCGTCAGATGACAAGACCGTCAAGATCTGGGATGCGAGCAGCGGCGCGTGCCTGCAGACATTTAATATTGGCAAGGCTCTTCATGACTTATCCTTTGACTCTACTGGCTCCTGTCTTTATACTGAAATAGGTCCTATCAATCTTCAGAGCCTAGAAGTTCCTAGCATAAGAGATATCGCCGAACCTAAAAGCCCCCTGCACGTACGCACAAATATTAGCCTAGACGGCATATGGATTAAGCATGCCGGCAACAACATTCTATGGATACTATCTGAGTACCGGCCATCATGCTCGGCTGTGTCTAGGAATATAGTTGCAATAGGTGTTGGCTCTGGAAGAGTATGGACTTGCAGTATTAACCTTGGACTTAGCTGATATGTTATTGACATCATAAAGATTCATTCTCTCTTTCTTTTCTCTTTTCTTAACTCTATTTTATTGAGGGACGGGGATACACACAAATACAACCCCCTCCCATGAACGGGCTGCTAGCGGGTTGCTGTGCACAGACAGAATTTGTATGGAAACTTGTCGATTTGTATGGAAGCCACACAAACCACGCTAGCAGCCCGTTCATGATACCCCCTTGTAGCCACAGCGATACCTGAGCACGCTACTGTAGGCCTACTGCACGCTAAGATTCGCTAGCGCATCCCGACACTACCTATGGGACTGGGTCGGATGAAATACTCGGATTTAAACCAAACTTCATCAAGTACCAACACCAGCCAAAATACTACGTATTTAATCACTATGCATACAGGTAAATAATTGAAATTACCTTAAATCATCTAATTACTAGTTCTTCCACTTGTATAATATGTAATTCTGTTATAGTGAGATATCAAGATGTCCTGATAGTCACAGGTGTGTTCGGCTTAAATCCGGGTATTTCGTCCGACCGAGAGCCAGCCCCACTACCAACAAGGAACAGCTGCGTTTGCATCGCCAACCATCCCAAGTTTTCGAGCTAGCAGCCGACTACAAGGGGGGCTCATGAGCGGGCCAACTGCGCTCCCTGCTAGCGCTGGCGTGGCTTTAGCCTCATACAGCATAATTTATAAGCAGAGGAAGCTTCCTGAACGTAACGTAACGGTAATAAAAAGAATCAAAATGCCCAGTATCAAGCAATTTATAACTCTACACATAAGATGCCAAATCTTATACGCCGGAACCGTGGCAATCACCCACCAATTCAATACCCTATTCTTCGAGATCCAGGTCGAGACCCAGGAACCCGGCTCTCCTCCCGTGAGCGTGATATAGTATATTCTCTTAATCGCCATGCTAGCTGGACTCATCAGAAGATTGCTAGCTCTCTTAATATCTCTCGCGATACAGTTACCTCCTCTCTTCAACATAATACTTGGACGCCTTATAAGTAGAGAGGAAGAAAGCCAAATATAGATACACCAACTAGACAGCGCCTTATTGCTCGGGCTAAGCTTGATCGCTTCCACCGACAGAAGCCATTTGAAGAGATTGCATTCTTAGAAGGAGTCTCTGCCTGTAAGCGATCCTTATATAAAGCCTTTGAAAAAGAGGGCTACTTTCGCCGCATTGCTACAGAGAAGCCACTTATTACACCTAAACAACGAGAGGCTAGGTTAAAATAGGCTTATTCTCACCTAGAATGGACTCCTAAGATGTGGGCAGCAGTAATTTGGACAGATGAGGCGTTAATTCAAACTGGCGGCGGCCAGATCTTTATTACTAGATCTGCTGAGGAGAAGTATAATATTAATTGCTGTATCCCTAAATTTAGGGGCTATTCAAGCTAGATGATCTATGGTAGTATCTCTCATGGGAATAAGGGACCTTTAGTAATTTTTGAAGAGAACTGGTCAATAGAGCTTAGCTATAAGAAGAAGATAATAAATAGCGATGTATATCGTACGTATATATGCCCTAGCATTAAGGCTTTTGCGTGGGAGCTATGGCAGACGCTCTACTACCAGCCTATTCTTGTAGAGGATAATGCCTCAATTCACTTAGCAAAAGCAACCCGCCAAGCCTAGGAGCAGAATGGTATGATTGTAATGGTATGGCCAGCAAACTCTCCTAATTATGGAGGCTGTTAAAGGGGAGAATACAGCGCAGATTTCCAACAACAAAAGAAGAGGTTAGGAGGTACGTAGAGGAGGAATGGGAGAAGCTTGAGCCTGAAGAATTTGAGAAGTATACAGGCAATATGAAGGAGCGTTGCCTTGCTGTAATTACTGCAGATGGAGGTCCTACAAAGTATTAATACTGAATAAGCACTGTTTTTAATGTGGCAATGTGGCAATATAAGCACTAGCGGGGTGCGCTAGCAGGGAGCGCAGTTGGCCCGCTCATGAGCCCCCCTTGTAGGAAGAAGTGTTTTATGTAGGCACGCCTGACCATAAATATAAGCAAAGTAATACGGAAACCCATGGCTTTGGGCCTAAGCAGCATACACTCAGTGATTACGCTTATGCTGTATTGAATTCAGAGTCCAGAAAGACCTGCATAGAGAACTTCGTCCTTACCGTTATTGAATCATCAGCTAGTGCGCCATAAGCATTGCCGTCAAATCCGGTGTCGTCACATTGCCCAAAGCTTGCCACCCTGTATCGCCAATGGCTAGTGGCATACTGACAAGCATTGTTGTTTATATCCGGAATAAAGATAGCAGGAAATACCTTAGCTGAGCTATCATCCACCCTGGAGCAACTTGACACGCAGCTAAATCTGCTCTGCCAATTCTATCAGACCATAAGCACAACGTCGCTTAATGCCTTATTCTCCTATGTATGCATTCACATCTGTTTGAATGTAGCATGGCCTTCTTTCCATTGTTCCGCCTCCCACCCGAGCTCCGTAACCAAATTTATGAGTGCGCTCTCCATGATTCCAATGGGCTTCTTTACGAAAGATATAACGATGGAGCCGGAAGGTTGTACACAAGACCAAGGCGCTGTTCGGCCCGTGGCACTTTTATCAAGTGCCTCGGTCAGTTTTTGTCATGCCGCAGCATCAGAAAGCAAAAGGAATACAACGAAAACAATCAACTCAAATATGTCTGTAGGCGCCTGTATAACGAGACTAGGGGCCTGGGTGTGTATTCCAACCTCATTATCATTGAGGATAACGTCGCTATGAACGCTCTCGACCAGTACACGCTTCTTCGTCGTTGGGCCGCGCTTCGCACCGTATCTATCAAATGCTCGTTATCAACCTTTGCCAGTAATCTTAGCTTCAGTAAGCTCACTGCCCTTGCAATGCACTGCAAGTCACATCCAATGATTTCAGTTAAAGTGTCTATACCATATTGGTCCCAAACGGGCCCTGATTTCATACCTTGCGGTATATACTTTCTGTCTGCTCTCCGAGCGGACTCACATTCTGCTGCGCGCCTAGCTCAAACGGTCCTAGTATCGCATTTTCCAGGTGACAACTTCGAGGTTTCGAAGACACCTTTGCAGGTGCCTTCCAATCTCAGATTTTTTCCAAAGGAGGAGCGGTTTAGTCGTCGGCGATTTGAGCAGAATTGTCTGAAAGGTTCGATGGTTAAGATGCCTACTACGCAGGCGGCTCTAAGGGACTTGCTAGGGCTTGTTAAAGGATGGTTCGATCATGGGTTGTAGAGAACGAGAAGTCCTAATGACCATGTTTCCAACATCAATCATGTTCTAAATTGACTGTGAGAAAGCCCTGACATTTAATATATCGGTTGTTTATAATACAGCTGAAGGAAGTAAATAGCAGGAAAGGCATTCAGAACTAGGGCCTAATACAGCGAAAAGTTACGAGGATGTTATCCAAAGATTCTGTCGTCACGAATACGTTGTATCCAAGAGGGGGTGTTGTAGAGTCGGATGGGGAACTCAGCCTGGTAGGGAAGATTAGCCTTTCTCACAAAGACATCTTTTTTCGAGTGTCAAGCAATTAGGTTTAATTTTAGACTATTCAACACCAGCAACTTCTTAAGTGCTAGCATGATCTCCTCTAAGATTTCCACACGCCGGACTTCATAGCGATCACATGTGACCTCAAGTTTCCACTGCCCCAGTATTTCTTAGGGCAGTAGTTAACTAGTCGATAAATCTTAATCAGAGCTTGTACATAAATTGTGTGGCGGCACTTAAGGTACCGTGGTTGAAGTATCCTTTATTTTCTTAGCCCGTTTATGCCCTTTATTAGGCCAGGTTTTCACATCTTCCCGTGTTTTATAGTCCATTCGCTTACTATCATGCGTATCGAAAAAAACGCATTACAATCATCGACGGCCCACTGCTTTGAGTCTATTACTGTAAGAATACTGAGGAAAGCACCATTTGTCAAATGCAGGTCATTTTATCCAGAGCATCTATAAACTAGGCTGAACAGGTGCCGTCAGCATTACCATCATCGTACCTGCTTAAAGGCCCATAATTTTCTAAATTCCGGAATAAAACCATAACAGATCACATACGAAAGCATTATCTACGTGTGTATCGTAACACTGTAACTGTTTGACGCTTTTACGCAAGAACATGACGAGATGCGCATTTGCTTTGGCAGCCTACTTTCTAGCAGTGGCTATAGCAGCACCCTTAGAAGAGTATACTCTGGCTGTTAGTATTTGAATTCTCCCGACTTAGCTTGTATGTTAACTAGTTGTGAGATACGTGATCGGCCGAAGACCTCAGTACAAATCCTTTATGGTCAGGAACTCAACACCAAAAACCTTGCGCACATCTGGTCAGTATGGGCTGGTCCTCAAGGCATCGCAGTCGACCCTTGCAAGCCTGAACCTTTCGGGTTGATTCTTTCTTCAGCCGCCCACGTTGTTGCAGGCAGTAGTCTTGAGTCACCGCCCTTCCCGCCGAAGGTAACTTGGCCTGTACTTCCATCTGGGATCAAACCTGGACGTTGGCCTGGTGGGCTCCCGCTTTTCATGGGAGAGGAGTGTTTGATCAAAGGAGCTGGTCAGGAAGGTCCCCCTACTCTCGAGTGCGGCACTACGTTAATCGTCGATTTTTTCAAGGACGTGCGGTTTGAGGAACCAATCTTGACGTGTAATAATAGATATAGGTACCACCGGGGATGGACTGTTGAGTATTAAGACTCCAGTGGTGGGATATGGCTACAGAATAATATAATGTAATTACATTGGTAAACTAGCTTTGATTGTCGACGCGCATAGTTTCACGGAAGTATGTCTTCTACTTAGTCCGTTTACAATAATGTTCTGCAGTGATGACTGAAATGAGAACAAAATGAAGTTACGATTGTAATGAGCTCCTCGAAGATTGTAAAAGTTTACCATGAGAACTTCGGTGGATGCACATTCTCCCAGTTCAGACTTGACTTCTGTAAGCTTATGGGAACGTGAGAATTGTGAGAGATGATTGTGTTGTATTGTAAGGTATCTAAGGTGCAAGATATACTGTGATGATCGAGTCTAGGTCCTGTGAGGGGCACCCTTATTAGGGATAACCCTTAGCAGGGGATATACTAGAGGAACCGCCTGAGCTCTTGTAGGTCACCTAGGTTTACAACTTCTAAGAACATTCTAGGGCGCGCCATAACGAAGATACATTGAAATAAAGATGAACCACATTTAAGAGCTTCCTGTCAAGGTGGGTTTATAACAATGAACAGATGTGATAAATAGAGTGCGTTTGAAGTTTTAAATCACCACTGTGAACCGCCTCAGTGCCGAGATATTTTAGCCAATTAATCAGCTTCTTTCCCTGCGCACCCTTTTCGCAAAGGATACTATGAATCAATTAGGAGCAAGCCGTTCGAAAAAAGGAACACTCCGTCCACTGATTGTCAGGAATGAGGAGGCTTGGTTCGGCGGATTCTTTTCAAAGCATCGTAAATGTGCCCGAGATCCGCCGCCAAAGTATGTCTTGTTATCACATTTTGCCATAACCATGACAATAATCTATTGATTAGTGAACATACGCGTTATTTCAAGCACCAATGGCTTAACGATTAGGAAGCAGAGCTTTCTCCCCTGCCCGGTTTCCACACAAGCCACTTCTGTCCGACCAAAGAACTTAGTGTGCTGGCGCCAAGTGAGAAACCCTTGAGAGTTTACTATCAACCTGAATGGTATAGTAATTTAAACATTTGCATCTTGTTACCCGTTCTACCATATCCACATAACAGTACATGAGGACACCCCATCATCGGTGTTTCCTGTGTAGGGTCAAAGTTACGATATTGTAGGCTATAGGCGGAACAGCTTCAATCATTAATTGCTTGTTCACAGATAGAGTCACCGTAAAGTGTTCATGGTTTTGGGTATTATTTATGGCTCATGATTGATAGATCAAACTCATCGCAAGGTCACAAGAGATGTATATATACACCCAAAAAGTTAGTAAGCACGGAATCTACAAAGGAAATTCAGGGGAAGCTTTCAGTATAGAGCATACCATCCTTCATTCGTAGCAAAACTGTTAGGACAGTGGATTGCTAGCATTTCTATAGTGGATTAATCTGCATGCGAAATCTTGCTGTACACTAAAAGTATTTCGATGAAGAATTTATTGCCGGGGTTCCACTAACTCTAGGCTGACGTCTCCAGCCACTCGCTATTCAGTCCATACTCTGCAGCCGTCTCTAATTGACATGACCAAATTTATCACCTGCTTTTCGGCGCCGATCAGCTCCACTGGTTGACCTTCGGGGAGCCTGATGGTTTCGAATTCCTGAAGAAGCCGTACTACGGTATATGCAGCTTCTGTAAGCGCAAAATCCACTATTAATTTTTGAAACGGATTAGTGTCAACCGTTTCAGGGTAGAAGTGGGAGTATCTACTCACTTCCAGGGCAAATGCGTGGGCCGACCCCGAAGGGAATGTAGCCCCATCTGGTCCTTGATAGATTACACAGCGGCTGCATGTCTTTGTCCCATCTTTCTGGCCGGAAAATCTCTGCATCCATGCCGTAGAGATCGGGTCGTCTGTGTAGGAAATAGGGGCAAAATGCCACGGTCTTCCCCTTCGGAATAACGACGGGAGACCTACGATCTGGCCCTCCACCAATAGGAATTACAGTATCTTTTGATGCTGTACGGAAATTGACAGGTACAGGAGGGTACAGCCGGAGTGCTGGAAGCGATGTAAGTAGGAATTTTTCGCAGCTGGATGGGCACTTCGTACTCTCTCTCAAAACGTTTTGTAGATAATGCATTCCTTTGAGCTTACTTCGGGTCAAATCAGGATCTGCTCCGCATGCAACAACGACCTCTGTGCGTAACTTCTGCATCACTTGTGGATGACGAACAAGTAAAAAGCTGAAGAAGTCAAATGGTGTTTTCAATAGACAAGATGTAGACTTACAAGGTCCAGGACAAAAGGGCAGCTGTCGTGTCTCTTCCTGCGGCGAGAATGTTGAGAATTTGGCCTCTGAGTGTGGTTCGGTCCGGGGCGTCTCGGGCAATGGCATCCAAGAAGGCATATTTTGTTGACTCCTTACGACCTCGAGTTGATTCGAGATTCCGATCTAGGATATCGTCTACGATTTGGGTCAAGTTACTGCAAGCTTGCTGACAACGCTGTCCATCTCCAAACAAGCGTAAATTGTAACGTCGCATTCGTTGTGTAGCCCGCTTCTGAACGACATCAAAGGCGTGGTCAAATCTTCGCTTACCGGAGCACTCTGCAGCGACAAGACTCCGTACGGACTCGCCAAATAGAAAGTGTGTGGTTGCATCAAGAGTCATACGGAAAAATAGGGGCTGGAGGTCAATGTTGCGACCACCCTTTCGCATGGTGTGAACAAGGTCGTCAACAGCACCTCGGAAGACTTCTAGGGTTCTGTATTGCGTATGATGTAACTGGCGTTGTATGGTATCTCTAGAACGTTTCCAGTCTGGCCCTTCTTGTGTAAAGATACCATCACCAAATAGAGGTTGGAGGGCATTGCGGCGGGGTCCTATGCCGAACTCTGGTGAGAAGTCAGCGAATGAGCGCAAATTCGACATACATTTGGGCTCATTTGAACCTTTATTATTGGTGAGAAGAGCTGCGATGTTTTCTGGGTCTACTGTGGCGAACCCGGGAGTACCGAGGAGTACATGCTCGATAGTATTCCCTGTTTGTCGAAAATAAAAATACAAAGTTTCCATCAGTCGAAACTCTCCATCTGCCCGAAGCAGTTGTTTGACGCGGTCAATACCTAAAGGTCTCTCATTACGCAATCTTGGGGCTGGATGGCAGCCATGGCTGGCACAGAGAGCTTCCTTCGCCTACACGATGTCAACTACATCTGCAATAAGTGTTCTTCCTATACCTTTTTTATTCGATGATGGTGTGACCAGTGGCTCAGAATTACCCAAATCATCCATGTCAAAGTTATAAAAATAGCTACTATCATCTCGTTATCGATAGCCAGCTGGTTTTAGGAAGAGAGCAATCACTGGGCACTTTGAAGTTGTCGATTTTCACTCAAACGTATAGCGGCGTGATATTTGACTTTTGAATCGAGCGTACTGCGACCGCATTATATAGGTAAGCAGACCCTTCAAATTAGCTGACATGAAAGCGGAATAGGCTGCAATTCATCTTGATAGCTTTATTGGGACAAAACAGAAGAGTCAGACAATATATTGGTTAAGCAATGACGAGATGGTGATGCTGCAACGAAAAAAAAATCGACACACATGGGTGACAATTAGCTTGAAGAAACCTTGAGCTTGAGTACAGACTGTCGCGAGAGAAGCAATGGAAGCAATCAAGCAAAATTTAGCGATACGTTGTTATATGTATGATGATAATACACTGCTTCCTCATGCCCAACAGAAATATGCTACCGGTGCTTAGCTAGCGAGCAGTGACTGGGCAGCGCAACCAATCTGCGAGTTCCCAACACTAGGTCACATATGTCTGCGATGCATTAGCAGCGGCTTTCACTTCATTTATCTCGTTCAGCTCCTCTCTATGATCATTGATCTCAATTGAGTACAGCCATACAAGCGTTATTGTGGCGTCCAACGTGTTTTGCACCACGCCAGAAATCCACAGCTAGGCCAAGCAGACGATCGATCAGAAGCGTTTGCTGGCCGAGGCCAGAACATTTTGTAACGCTCTTGCGCTTTGCAAGGATGAGCCTGGCGCAAAGTAAGCCACATCGACCTTGTACAGCCAGCGCAGCGCCGCTTACAATTCCTCGGTTGCAAGCATAGAATGCTCTAGCGACAAGATTTAGGGCAGAGGCTAGATTTGTAAGCATCACTGCACAGAAAATCGATGGCCGTATACTAATGAAGCTGTGGGTGCTTATCCATTTCAATTGCGCGATTTATGCTAAACAAGATGCTTATGGCATCCTTTACGCTATAGTTATATTCACTCGCATTCTTACTTATTGTATGCTTTCCACGTAAGCACGAACTGCCTAATCTTTACCTTTTGCTTTTCCTGGAAAATCCGAGCGTCCGCTAGTAGGAATTCGGATATGGGGTGGCTTAAATGCTGGAAAGAACTATACACACATGGTGGGGAATTTATTGAAATTATGGAGAAAAGGTGATTTTTTGCTCTGGTGGCTGTAGAGCGCCTGGTTTTGGTGCGATCATATCTCGGTCGTGGCAATTGTGGGATTTTCGAAGTGGGCTCAGATATCGCTGAAGCTGCTGGGTGTTGATGAAAACTAACAGCGGATAAATCTGATCATATAGATCTTCAGGATTAACTCGTACATGCCAATCGAGCTGTTGGAGGAACTGACTCTCCATGAGGTTGACCTCGGCGATCGAGAAGCCGAAGGCATTGTAACCAGGGACAGCACTATATCGCGCCCACTCCTTGTTCGATGGTGAAATGTCGTTGACAGTTTTTGCGGCCAGGATTAGAGCGGCAAGGAAGATCCTGTGGGCCGTGGAAGGTATGCCATTGGCATCAGGAGGCAGTGTCAATCGCAACCGCGATAAATACACCAGACTTGTAACCAACGTGGGCACAGGAGCACGGGATCTTTCGACCACAAACCATATAAAATAATGTATTTGTGGAATGGCAGTCTTGTCAATTTGTAAAGCTCCGCGCGAACTGAAAGGCGATATGTTGGGAACGACTTGTGTTACTTCGTGGGCTAGGTAGGAAATCATATCCAAGGATACTGGGAGCTCGGAAAGATACTGAGCCATGTAGGTATTTTTCATGAAAATGGCCATGTTTCTGTTTGATCAAAGGTTGGCGGGAGAGAGGCCCTAATGATGGATATTGATGGTGTGGCGTTGGCCTTTCTCAACCTTTCTCGACATGATTGCGCTTGATACATCAAACTACAAAATTACCTACCAGCGTAAACCATCTCAGCCAATCAGGTACCGTGCGACAGGGACGTACGTATCATCTAGTAAGCTATTAAATATATGGATCTTGATATCTTATAGCAGCTTCGTGCGCTTGCTCCGCATGTTAAGGCTGATACGTGGTCAGCTCACTAAATTGGACACTACCTGAAGCACGGCTGGCAGCATCCTGTGGGCCATCTCGTTCCGCTCACTTCGTACATTACTTGGACTACAAGTAAAAGGCTAGTGTGGGGTGTAGACAACCATAGCGTACTAAGATGGGAAACTATCTGTCCTTGCTTATGCCTATGCTTATGCTTATGCTTACAATTGTTGCCAGTGCGACACTTAACGGTACGACTGGATGAGCTGGGGATTAAACCGTTGTCTAACTAGTAATATGAAATGTAAGGAAAACCTAGGACCACTTCCTACAGATATCAATTCCATTGCATTATCCCTCACGCTGGCCCTACTCAATGGACAAGTCAGAGTCATCGTGTCTCGGAGAAAATATCCGCGAGGCTAAGTTCTTGTCTTGTCCACCGCCTAAAGGGCAGTTGTGTGCGCCAATTCCGCTACTACAATTGCGAAGGAAAGAGACGTGGAGATAGATTGATGATTAAAATGTTGGTCTTGATTGCCAGCTCCATAGTTCTGCATTATCATATTTGTCCGATATCCCATGTCCCCTACGGGAGCTAAGATGCTTCGATAACACTGACATGCAATTTTCTTTCAAGCCCATGTACTGTGCAAAACTTGAATTACCCCTTTCTACCTATTACTAACAATGTAGCCTTTTAAAGAACCTGAGATCTCCTTTAAAACTCAGGTCTATTTTCTGGGCTGTCATTGTACCTTCTCCGATTCTCATCTCGCGTTCTCTTTTTTCCAACCTTCGGAGCCACTAGTGTACAGATCAACCCATTTGCCAATTTTCTCTACTATGGACTTTCTACACCTCGAATCACTGATGCAGGATCTCTCAACTCCCAATTCCACAGTGAGCAGCTTGCCTTCTGCTCTTATGGACGCAACGATTCCTGGGTACGGCATAATCTCCCAAATCGTCTTTCGTCTTTTTGGTATTGATATTGGCCTCGCAATCTCCGGCTTCCTCATTATCTTCGCGCTATTACAAGGGGTGCACTTTCTATTTAAGTGCGCTTACGACTACTTCCTGGAGCACCTGACGTCGACAATCGAGATCGACGACGACGATGACCTCTATCGCCAGGTCCTAACATGGATAGCTGAGCAGAGAATGACTAAGATTAGCCAATCTCTACGAGCCGTCTCCTACTGTGCAGATGACCAAAATGATGGGGACAAAGCCTCAGAGCTAGAAGTCGAAGATGTGCTCGACGACAAAGGCATATTCAACTTTGAGAAATGGGCTGGTAACATACCGCCCCGCTATGAGCCGAACTTTGGAACAGATCGTTTTTGTTATAATGGCCGCACCTTTTACTATTTGCGTCAGAAGCTAGAGAACAAGCGCAACATGTACGTCCAAGGGTTTGACCAGTCTCTGACAATCCGCTGTATTGGCCGCAGCACTCAGCCCATTAAGAATCTGTTGGCTCATATCAAAAACTGGATACTCTCCAGGGAAAACAAGATGACGAGCGTCTTCCGCCCAGCGACAAAGGAGGATTACCGAGCTGGGACGTGGACGCGACAGTCATGCCGCCCTTCAAGACCCATAGACACTGTATCACTTGACCAGAAGCAGACAGCAAAGATCATCCAAGATATAAACGAGTACTTACATCCTGCCACGGCGCGTTGGTATGCTGCACGTGGTATCCCCTATAGACGAGGCTATTTGTTCCATGGCCCCCCCGGAACAGGAAAAACATCATTGAGTTTTGCTCTAGCTGGCATCTTTGGAGTTGGAATCTATGTTATTTCACTTAGTGAGGTTGGTCTGACAGAGTCGGACCTTGGCGGACTCTTTAGTATATTACCCAAGCGTTGTATCCTCCTCCTCGAAGATATCGACTCTGCAGGTCTGCGTCGTGAGGATGACCAAGCTTCAACCATACCAAGCTCGGGTGTCCCTAGTATAGATAGTGATTCTGATCTTGGCATCACTAGCACCAGCAAGAACCTCGAAGGGATGCGAAAGATGAAAGCTGGAAGTAAAAACAAAAGCCTAATCAGCTTGGCGGGACTACTCAACATCATCGATGGAGCCGCTTCACAGGAGGGTCGGGTGTTAATAATGTCCACAAATTATCCCGAGAAACTTGATGCTGCGTTGATTCGGCCAGGTCGTATTGATCTCCAGGTCCATTTTACGCTAGCCAAGCACGGCCAGATCCGAGATATTTTCATGCGAATGTACACAACTCAGGCTGACGAGAGCAATTACAACAGTATCCGGAACATTAAAAATAGAGCGGCGAAGCAAATACCCCAACAGAAGCACGACATCGTGAGCAAGCCCGTTGACAAAGTCCCTAACTCCCTGGCGTGTGAATCGACCAAGGACGATTTGGGCCCTGGAAAGGTGGCAGAAATGGCAGATGAATTTGCAAACCAATTTCCAGAGGACACGTTCTCTCCAGCTGAGATCCAAGGCTACTTGCTAGTGAAAAAGTCGGACCCCAACGGCGCACTCAACGAAGCTGGAGGGTGGAGGGATGTGATGATCAAGGCGAAGAGAGATAGGGAAAAAGTTGCCAGTGCCCATTGAACGGAATCCTGTGATACACGATAGCTTTACATGAATAGTTTCATTTGGCCATCAGGCAGCGGCGAAGGGGATGGTGAATTGAGCGCTACGTTATAACATCTGTATCGCTACATCTTTGAGGATCATAACTATTACTAGCGTTAGACGCGTTTGAGCTTAGCGGCTCTCATCACACAATTTGAGAGATATGGCTCCATGGGGCCGCACTGGTGGTTTTGTCGTGGAAAATTTATTCCCCCGCTCATTCGCTAAACCCACACTACTCGCCGCACTGGCCAAGATGCTCCGCATCTTGGCCAGTGCGGCGAGTACCTACAAGGGGGTGACCTGAGCGCGCTGGTGCCCCCCCTGCTAGCGTAGTGGCAATTGCCACCTTAGTAATGCTAGCGAATGTACCAGAACACTAGATTTGGCTATAAAATACGTGAGAATGAGTGTAAAGTTACGTTAATTAACATCTTAACCATGCCCAATCTCATTCGACGTCCACGCCAGCGCAACTCTTACTGCAATATTTCTCGTGTCCCTAGCACCCATCTCACTTATAAAGAACGCTGCCGTATTTTCTCCCTTAATTAATATGCTGGATGGGGCCCTTCAGCAATCGCATACTCCCTCCAATTAGCTCAATAGACTGTCTCTAATACTCTTAAGTTAATGACTAAGACTCTAAAGAAACAGACTAGAAGGAAGCCAAACCTGAATACACCTCTCCGCAAGCGACTCGTTGCTAGAGCTATAATTGATGGCCTCTACCGCCGTATGTTATACGAGGAAATCGCATCACTTGAAGGAATATCTACTTGCAGAAGGAGCCTTATTAAGGCCTTTGAGAAAGAGCAATATCATAGGCGTATAGCTATAGAAAAACCCTTTCTTATAGAGAAATATAAGAGTGCTCGATTATAGTGGGCATATAAGCATATAAATTGGCCTGATTGGATGTAGGCTCGTGTTTTATGGATGGATGAGGCCTCCTTTTCTATAGGAGGCTTTGGAAAAGTCTATGTTACTCGTAAGGTTGAGGAGAAGTATCTAGATGCCTGCTATATACCTAAATTTAAGGGCTATAGTTCTTAGATAGTATACGGAATAATTAGCCGCTTTGGAAAAGGACCCCTTGTTGTATTTGAAAAGGAATGGAGTAATATTAGCTTAGCTGTATATAGGGAGCATATACTCCCGTTGGTATACACCTACAAGTAGGAAGTTGAACAGCTATGTGGCTCTAACCAAGCTATACTTATGGAAGATGGAGCTTCCTCGCATACAGCTAAAGCTACAAGGAATTACCACAACGAGCGCTTGACTATCCAGATGACCTGGCCTGCCAATAGCCCTGATCTGAACCCTATTGAGAATGTATGGAGGTTGCTTAAATATAGGGTTTCTAAGCGCTTTCCGCATATAGATGCGGAAGTACGATAGTATATTGAGGAAGAATGGGCTAAGCTTGAGGTGTAGGACTTTAGAAAGTATATTATGAATATGCAGGAGCGCTGCCAAGCTGTAATTGATGCTAGAGGAGGGTATACAAAGTAGTAGATATTACATAAGTAATTAAAAAGGGGTCTAAACCAGATTCGAAGAGGAAAGACAGTATGCTTTGCCACCGAACTAGTAGGGAGGGCACCAGCGCGCTCAGGTCACCCCCTTGTACTCTTTCAGCAGCCGCCCCAATGAAAAACACTGTGGGGCGAGACCAACCAATGAGAGCACAAGGATAGCAGAAATCTTGACCTGACACGGTGTCTCATTGGCTGTTCTCGGCCCACCGGGTTTTTCGCCGCACAGGGAGGGACGTTAGAGGATGCAACTGACCTTTTTTAGTCTGGTTGTCATCTAGACCCTGGTTTGGGTTATGATAGAGAGGCGGATACGGCTTTCACCTAGGGGCATCGATCAAGGTATTGGCTTTCAGACACAATGCGATCATGGTTCCGCAGAGAACTGCATCAATTTTTGAGGCATGGATTTTGGCGCGTCAGCACACCCCTGAGCCAAAGACGATCGATCAGGTGGGGCCGTATACCACGTTGACGCCATAGATAAGCAGGCGAGTAAGCATAAGCATAATCGTATGGGAGATCTGTTTGATTCGCTTACGCGATCAAACCTATTTAAGTATTGATCTTGTGACTACGCACCAATCAAACTTTGCAAACATTACCGCATTCAAGACTGCCATTATCATCAATCCGAATGCCTTATAATGGGGCGGGTATGGACGGCAATAAGAACTATTGTCGATTTTATTGGCTTTACAATAGAAAAGTGGTACACAGAAGACATCGGTTGTTACGCTCGACTGGATTATTGATAGTTTTGAGTTGAACTTGGAAATAGCCCTGCTGCCCATATGACAACGATACTTTCTATTTTTCTATGAGCGGCTAGTAGGATATGTTGTCTCATTTGGGATACCCCATTGCGAAATGAATGTACGTTTCTGCTAAACGCATAAGCGCCATTCCTTATCGGGCAGGGTCAATTAGCGTATTGTATGGTAAGCCGGGGCGCTGCGTCCAGTTCCATCGAGTTCTGGTGTTGATAGTTCTTGAAGGATGTTCGACGCTCGCAGGCGTTCCTGAGGTCGGCATGAGCAATTGTGAGAGCACCATGGCGGAAGAATGATGATGGTAGGGCCGCGCGGTTTTCGCTTTCGACGCTTGTGATGAGATTCGGAGTTGATACCTGGTGGTGGCTGGGCATACTCGTGCTTTGTCTCCGCAAATTCCTGCCGTTTACGATTCCCAGGGAGGAACAACCTTTTTAGTAGGGTAATCATTGCTCATGAGTGACCTTTTGAACAGGCCGATGGCATATTTCTAGAACTCAAGTATGCTCTCAAGTATGCTCTCAAGTATGCTCTCAAGTATGCTCTGACTATATCGCCAACAGTCTTGCAGTCAGCAAATACCCACTCCATATCTAAGGCCGTTCGTTCATCATAATACAAGATACTAGCAATTACCAAATTGGGATAGCCCTGGCATTCCATCGTTATGGAGCTCCCGTCTGGTGGAATTCCAGCTGCGATATGCTTACACGAAGTCATCACAAAAAACCAAGCGATAATCCACGAAAAAGGAGGTCTAATTTTACTACGCATGTCCGTTGACAAGCGTAAGCACTATTGCGATGGAATTCCATAACGTTGGTTTTCCGTCGTTTTGGGTTTCCACGCGGCGGTCGCCTAGCCGTTTTGCGAGGTGAAAGTAGTTTGCGTTGTTGGCAGGGTCAATTATCCTCTTATTCCGACATCCTCTCAACGCTGTATCCTTTTCTCCAAAACCGCCTGCACATTCGCCTCCTACCACATCCGAAACTCGAAGAGCTCGTATTCATCTTGGGGGAGCCGAGTTAAGCCATTTTCAGTTCCTGTTTCATGTACCCTCCTCGCGGCGTCTCAGCGCTTAACCTCGATTTTGAGAATGATAGGAGTCTCGATAACGAGATGGTTTGGTTGATATGACGGTGGACTATTTGGTGCGTGGTGCGGTGGAAGTCCAGGCTGACAACAGAATCGGTCCATTTGTCGAAGCGACCATGATACACGGACCATCTGGGTTCCTTCATTGTCTGATTTTCTCTGTATAGTCCTTCCTTCCTCCGTCGGAGAAGATAAGGTATTGGCCGCTTTATCTCTCCATAAATGCTAGTACAAGCACGGGCTGACAAGTGGCTTCGTTAACTTAATGCCGATTTTACCTTAGGGTATTCACGTCGGCCAATCGAGTTGAAAAAACATTTTTGGCAAGGCTTGGTGGAGGAAATCGTCGCCCGAATGGCCAATTATGCGATTCCTGACTATGGTGCTGGACGAAGGCGCTAACGTTGAATTCGTATATGCCCTCGGCAGGACTTCGAGGCGGAGAGGGAAAGAGGACGTTTGCGAACAAGAGCTTGGAAAGGTAAGCTGTGGGCTTATGCCACGAGGAATGGCGGACCCTAGAGCATAACTCAGTGAAAATCGCAAACAATTGGAAAGGCGCAGACTGAACGCCGTCCAGAGATTTACGCAGGATAAAGAGCGACTAATAAAAGAACCATGTGGAGAGAATGGCACACAGCTCTGTCCGGGAGCGAGAGCCTGTCGGCACTAAAATTGACTAGACTAGTCTAGCGCATGACTTGGAAGAAACGGAGGTGGTGTTGGCAAGGCGCCGGAAGCGATGCTTGCTCATGCACAGGAATATGTTCTGTGCGCAGAAAGCATGGAGCCAATGAGGCTGCCACCAAAACCACACCCACAGCACCGCTGCGTGGAAGTTCTGCGACACTGGCAACCACGGAAGCCCTCCGACCGTTCCTCGACCATCACAGCCACGAAATCGAAATCGCCTAGCAATGTGCCTAGTGCAAGAAACACGGCTTCACGTTCACAGGGCATCTCCACACTGATTACTCGCGTTTGAAACAATACAAGAAAGGCACATCTGGGGCATCTGGGCATTCGGGGGTGCGCACCAAGATCGGGATAGTGGGCGATGCTGTTATGATACATGATTCAGATTTCAGCGATCAAGGTTCGGAATGAGGCCCAGGCCTTTAATGCGACTGCGGCAGACATGAATGCCCATGGCGGGCGCGCCAGGGAGCTTGCAAGTGAGATCTCACCTACTTTGGCGTCGGCGCGGACCTTCACCCTCGACATGGCTTTTCGATTTGCGAGCTTCTAGACATATGACAGGCAATATCTAAACCCATGTCTGGGCCATCATCAATTCCGGTCAGCAGAGTGCCCCCATCCATGGTCAGGCACAGTTAGTAACCTGCGTCATGCCAGACAATTCGACAAAACCTGCAGAACTAACGAACGTCCTTTCAGAGTAGACCTTTCAGCTAGTCATATTTCAGAAATCAAGGCTACGAAATCCAAGCAAAGGGAGACAGTCTGTGGTTGGCACGACAAATTGCAGACATGTTATATGGGCGAAATACTGCAATAGAGTTATAGGAATACAGCTCTTACTTGACGACACTTCGTCGTCACGCAAAGCCCCTTTGGCTCAGGATATCAATTCTATCATGCTATCGGATACTTCACTATCAGAAGTCCTCCATGATTTTATCTGGATTCCCAATTAATTCCACAAATGCCCATATGTTCATGTGCGACCAATGCGACATGTCAAAACCCACAAATATGAACCCCATGTGAAGCTAGCTCACTCGATAAGTCCCCGCTGCACGCGATACATCCAGACCTACTAGGAAGTTTTCCAAACAACTTCTTAAGGGCTCCCAGTTTTATCAATAAATCTACGCAGTCTACTCAAGTGCGCCTCCTCGCCAGAACGAGTGGAACTATAGATGTCATGAGGTATCTCTTTGCATATTTGGAACGCCATCATTCTGCAAAGACACAGGTTCTCAAGGCTGACAAGGGGAGTGAATATCCGGCACAGCGAGGTACTATTGATCGCAACTCTTAACCATACTACTACGAATGCAATAGGATGGTGGGGCGTTTGGGTCACACGGCTGTCACAACTGCAAGAATGGTAGTCATTTGCACACCCGCAAGAATCCACAGCCCGCTTAGACCGAGACATCCTCCACGACTAGAAATACAACTTAGAAGTCACATGGGATGCGTCGGCGTATAATCTCACACCGGGTATCATCACTTCTTTGTGAGTACATTGAGCGCAGCTTCACAAGTTTACAGGTGGCCGACTTAAAAGATCGAAATAGTGAAGTTGTCTCGGAACTGGGTGCGTCGGGATTAACGTCAAGTATACATACCTTTGGGCAGGTACTATCAGATAGGAAAGGTTAGATGCAATTTAGTGGCCCTTAGCCCCAAACGGAGTTAGAGTTACGCCCCTTTACCGGCCCTTGTCAGTAAGACGGTGTGTAAACCATATACTAGCTGGAGTATGACCAAAAGCATGTAGTCTAATCACACATTACCAACTGAAAATTATCTCTGTGGCGGTAATACATAAATGTACAGGAAGACAGTTTGTCCAGCCAGATTGCCTTCTAGATATTGCGCTTACCGTCATACACAACCTGTCGGTAAGTAGTAGAGGGACCCACAGCTGAATATGTACTAGCATGCGTGAGAATAATCTCGAAGCTACGTTCTGTCTCGAGCTGGCCAGACATCTTACCATAATATAATTGGAGAGCGTCAAAAAAGCAGTGGTTGGACACTAAGACTACACCTATAGGCTTCAAACCATTGCATTCCCTACGAATGAACCCCCATTTTCTTCGCAAGACCCATTATTATAAGTTTTTCATCTAAGGCCGCCCCTAGCTACTAGTCGGCAGTTCACTTATAACCAACGTCATGGCTGGCCTCAACCACAGGATTCGGGAGACCAAACGAACCCGGAGTGTGCAATTTGACTGCGAGGACAAATTTAGCAGGGAGCTTTCCGATGGTTTAACTCTTCCACTAGAGCTCTACGAGAGACTTTCCCTCGCTTATCAGAGAAAGGGATCAGAAGCAGTTCGCTTGAATTTCGGCAATGCAACGCCCATTGGCGTGCTAGGGTTCTCTGTTAGTGTTGTTCCACTTGCGATATCATTCAGTACGTACCCGAGAGTTCTATTGGTTCTATTCGTCGCAAAATGTAACTGACAACTTCAGTGGGCTGGCGGGGATCGGGAGGTCTCTCTATCGCAACAACCACCATTAATATTTGGTTCGGTGGCATGCTTCTTGTCATAGCTGGAATTGGTGAGTTTCTACATGGCAACAACTTCACTATGATGGTTTTCCTCGCCTATGGAGCACACTTCCTTTCGTATGCAACGACATTCATTCCTTTCTATAACTCCATTGGTTTCTTCAATCCAGATGGAAGTGGCCTAGGCAGTCCAGGGGTAGAGAATCAGACTGCTATATTTATGGCTAGTTACGGTAAGTGTAACGACACCTACAATCACGCACGCTCGAAACAATAATACTCATCTGCCATAGCATTCTACCTAGCCGTAATGTGTCTGCTTTCTTTCATCTTCCTACTAGGCTCTTTCCGGACGAATGGTGTGTTTGCGATCATCCTACTTTTCGTTACCATTGGGTTTGGGCTAGGCGCTGGGACCTATTTTCAACTTGCTCAAGGTAATACGCTCTTGGGAATAAAGCTGGCGACTGGTTTAGGGGCATGTTTCTTTGCAGCTGGTATGCTAGGATTTTACTTTCTCGCAGCACTTGTCATTACTATAATGGAGTTGCCTGTGCCAGACCTCCCATTGTTCGACCTGAGCATAGTTGTGAGGCCACGGCCGAGGCACTCTGCAAATAAGGATTAGGGATCTCGGCTGCAAGAGGAATTAGGATTGTAATTCGCGCCTGAGTGTCTCATAGAATTCAAGCCGTGTCTCACAGGACTTCTAGTCCTATGAGCTGCAGCCTTTACGAAACAACTGCATGTCTAGATATCTATATTAGCTTAGAGGTCATGTGCTGCAACTATTCCTAGACATCTAAAACCCTGACTCATTACATCGGACGATCTTGTGGTGATTTGATGACAGGCAGATGACATGCCAGAATAACGGCAGGTCTTGGTGTGTCTATTTTGCACTTAGGTCCGCACTACGAATTATCATTCCAATGCTTTCAAGTCATCCTGTGTAGCCCAGAGTATCTCTTTCATCATAGCGTACAGCGTTGGGTCTGAATTCCTCCATCTCCTGCCGCCGACACGTACAGCCTTACGCCAAACAACGCCCCCCGAGCCAATTCAGAGGACGACAGACGCGGTCACCGAGCTGAAGCTTCGAACCACATTTCGCATGATCAACCCACTGCGACAAACTTAGACAATGTTTCAAGCGATTGGGCTGCCGAGAGGCAGCGATTAGATAAGATCAGTTCCCAGAATAATGAGCCCACAGCAAGGATGGAAGAATTCTGGACCCTTGAACGTGACAATTTTGATATCTTCAACACTAATCCGGCTAGCCATTTGGTTACCAATGGAAACAGCACGCTAGGAGGAGAAGGCCAACCGGCCTGCTTAAGCGATTACTTGCCACAAGATGATCCCGCAACACAGTAGCGATGGCAGCGCGTGTAGGACGCCTCAGTTTCCACACACGTTTCCTATCCCAATGCACCGCCAGAACACTCCGCTCCCACCAACCGAAGTAATGCTCGCCGCGTTTGCACATTTCGGTCATAATTCTGAACACGAGACCGGCAGCTCTGCTCCAGGCGAAGACACTCCAGCAAGCGGCCAAGCTGACTCTACGACTTCAACACCGCGTCGCAACCGTCGAACTGTAAGGCGTGTAGAATCGTTAAGACATAACTTCTGAAGAGACCCGAGCTTTTTTTTGGAGAGTTCAAAGATTCTGAGAACGATAGAGAGTCTAAGTTGCTTGACTGATATTAGTTGGGAGGATACTTGTGGCCTTCCGTTTATTACATACGTTGCAGTCGGATGATGAAATTATATCAGCACCCCTTTAGTATCTGCTTTCATTTGGGGTATACAGGAAAAACAACTCATTCCTGTGGCATTTGTTGTGCTTTTTCGCCACAGATCGTAAATCTGCGTTCAATTAGAGTAGCCCGAATCTGGGCTCCGCTGATGGTGGAAAGGCGCTTGCTAAGATTAGAATAGTCATGCCACTCTTGGACTGCAGGTGCAGGGGCAACGCGACCCTTGGACCAAGCTAAATGGAACCAAAACAAACAAGATGCGTCTGGCCTCCAACCTTCGCATCCACCCATTATGAGCAGCATCTAGCGCAAGGCATTTAGCTAGTGTTTGTCCTTTGGTTCACTATTTACTATCGCTCTGAAACGCGCCAAGACAGCTACTGTCAAAGAATCGAACTAATTAGACATTCTACCATTATCGCTATGGCCGAACAGTCGCCCGATTACAAGAAGCTGTTTCTCGAAGAACAACGCAGGCGTGAAGAGGAGCAACGCAGACGCGAAGCAGCGGAGCAGTCACAAGATAGGGCCGAGGAGAAAACGCGCAAGACAACCCTTCCAGAGTTCCTCGACGCCTACCACAACCATCTACACCCTGGTCTCACTGCCCAGACCGATGCAACCTTGTCGACGCGGGGCGACTCTGCGAATGCGACCAACAAACTTCAACCCCAAGAGCTCGTTCTATGGGAGGATTTCCTAGCACAATAGGTAGCGATCTGGGACGCTCTTATGAGGTCTGAATTCGCCCCAGAGCGACACTTCACTTCGCTGCATACGTTAAAAGAGTCTGGCGAAGCTACCCTGCGTAAGATGATGAGCTCTAAGCTAGATCCTCATCTATGACAGCGTTCTACTGTGGACGACACTGTAACATCTATTATCGAACGGTTGTACGATCAGCGGACACTACGACGGACATTTGGACTCAAAGGTTCGGTACAGTTTGAGAACCATGCGAACACCCTTAGCCCGGAAAGGCAACTCGAGGGGGGCATTGGATCCATGACTGTCTCTGGGGCTCGCTAGACCGCCCAGAATCTCCGACTGCACCTCGCGCCCACACAACACGATCGTCCCGTCCGCGAGCTGATCAATTTTGCGTCTACAACATCAGCACTCAGAACACAGAAACTCGAGTCGCGGCCTATATCACAGAATACAAGCCTCCGCACAAGCTGCCGCTGGGGCGCATCTATGAGAGTTTGGAGGATATGAAACTCGACGACGTCGTCCCGTGTCGCGAAACGGATACTCCGCGCGACCACTTTCGCCGGCTGATGGCTACAGTTATCACGCAAGCATTCTCTTATATGGTTAAGCTTGGCGTAGCGTATGGTTGCGTGTGTACTGGCGAAGCATTCATCTTCCTACGGGTTCTCGATGATCCTAGGACGGCCCACTACTTCTTGTCCATTCCCAAAGGAGACGTCGGCGGAGCCACGGGGTGGGCGCCCGATTCTGACGGAGCGAATCGCCTGCATCTAACAGCCGTTGGGCAGATGCTGGCTTTCACCTTGCAGGCGTTGAAAACCCCTCCTCGCAGCCACAAATGGCCGGTGAAAGCCGCCTCTCAGCTCAACAGCTGGGAGGTTGTGTATGAAGACTTACTAGATGCTATCCCTGTAGAAGACCCGCCGTCATCAGAATACCGCCCGCCTCGGCACGATGAGTTCCTCCGCATGTCCAGCTCCGGCAGACGCATACCCCCATCAGCTCGAGCTGCGCGCGGCCACAGGATCAGAATGCAGCCAGCGATGAAGAATCCGACTTCGATACTCCTAGCCGACAGCTGCCTTCATCCCAGCGCTTGTCCCGCCCACACGCCACTACCAGCAATTCTTCACCTAGCCAGAGTTCCCGCAAAGGACAGGGTGGACAGTATTGTACTCAAAACTGCCTGCTAGGATTAGTTAACGGGGGCCCGCTTGACATGTCATGTCCAAATGTGCGGGATCATGGGCAAAGCCATCATCAGATCGATCGGCCGGCCTTCCCCACTCGTATACGCCAACAGCTTTCAGACGACCTTGATACCGACCGCAAGCCCGTAAGCCTGCCTGGCGCTTGCGGTGTCTTATTCCGAGTCCGGCTGAAATTGTACGGATATACAGTAGCAGCCAAGTGCACACCTATTGACTTTGTGTATTGTCTTCAACACGAAGCCGCCGTGTACGACCCCTTCCGTCCGATCCGGGGAATTCGTGTGCCGGTTCATCTGGGCAACATAGACCTAGCAACCCCCTATTACTATGAGGGGATTTGTGAGCTTGTCCACGTGATGTTTTTTAGTTTTGGAGGGAAACGGATCTCCCAGTGCCTGACCACTGGGAACAGGTCACTTATTACTAAACAGATCGACTACCCAACCCGAACGATCCACAATCTTGGAGTCTTGCACAATGACCTCGAATCTCGCAACATACTATGGAATGAGGAGACTGGTCGAGTAATGGTGGTTGATTTCGAGTGGGCAGAGGTCGTCAAGCCACGCACCGCACTCGGTGTCATTTCGCCGAATCGAAAAAGGAAGAGAGGCTCTGCAGCAAGCATAGCTAAGCAGGAAGGGAAGGATGTGTTTGCGCGGGAAAGATGGCGAGCAACTACTGAATTGCGGGGGTTCACCTAGCTGGCATTTTCTTACCTGGGCTTGTAATCATACCCTCATTCTCGAGCATGTTGAATAATATATAATATTATCAGAATCTCTGGTGGAGGCCTGTTAGCAGCGGACGCCTGAGCCTAACCGCATGTTTCTTCCCTCTCCAAATGGATTAACGCGGATGACGGGTTGTTGACATTCGTGTCGTTCCCCTCGGTCTTTGTCCTCGATAAGGTATTCACTATACTAAGGCAGTTAGTACTCTGATAATAATATATCTTCTAGAGGAATAGCATCTAGCAGGTTGTTATATATAACCGCCTAGCTGTTTAGTTAAGCAGTAACCTTAGCCTGCTACAACATTTTCGTTAACCCAGAGACCTTCAATATCACCGCAATCCTACACTACCATCATGGGCACGTGACAGGCATAGTTGCAGCCCGCGCGTACACAGGAACCCAAGCGCGACCATCAACAATACCACCTCTCTTACGCGTCGCATCGTCCAACAACTCACAAGTAGCGACGCGTGCACATTCTACAAGCAGCGGCGAATACGTTACCTGACTTGAACATCTCTCGGTACTATTCAAGATGGCCAAGCGGAAGAAACTGTACGCTGTCCACAAAGGCCGCGCACCAGGCGTGTACCAAACATGGGCAGAGTGCCAACAACAGACCGACAACTTCTCTGGCCAGGTGCATAAGAGGTTTAGCGCAGGCGAATGCGAAAAGGCAGAATATTTTGTTACACACGGCGAGATAGCTGAAATTACTTCAAAATACTATGGCGTCGCAGGCGGCCCGAAGCCAGGCGTGTATACCAGCTGGGCCAAAGCACAGCCTGTAGTCCATGACCACAGCGGTGCAACGTGGCAGGGCTTTGACAGCTTAGATGGAGTCAAAGCCTGGCTTATCGAAAAAAGGTAAGATGCTTCTGCGATCAAGATCTCCCAGAGCTACTTTGCGCAATATCCCGAATTCGAACCCGAGTGCGACAAGCCCTTCGACGAGGAGTTTACGCGTCTAGCTCAATCACAAGATTGGGTACCCAACTCGCAGCAATACCACGAAGAGAGGACCCTTGCAATTAAGAAAGAGATTCGGAATGAATACTGGGAGCCGGCTCTTAATGAAGTGGAACTGTCACGACTCACTCAAGAGGAGCGCAAAGTCCGAGAAGACGAGTGGAATATCAGCGGTTATCAAACCTTACTCCGGGAAGTCAACCAAGAGCCGCGCCACACCGTTAAGGAGTGTGTGGAAGTCCTCCAGAAGACACTTGTCAACATTGTAGACCTCCTTGACGCCCGCCGAGTAGGCACAAAAGTAGAGGTCTTCGAGTACTTTCAAGATTTCAAAGCACATACCATGAAGCCAGGAAAGCGCATTCATCTAGCCACTGCCAGGAAGGATGCGTTTCTGTCAACCCTATTGCAGAAATTAAGTAAATCGCGCAGTCGTAACAGAAAGGCGTACAAGATATCACAAGTGCGCAAGGCTAGAGTTAGGAAATCTGCCTAGGCTCGATTGGTGATCAGATTGCTTAGTACACACACCGTTAACCCAAACAACTAACTCTAGTTAATCTATGCCATGTTTAACCACCTTTTCCCACGCCGTAATTAAAAGCTAACAAAGCGCGATCGGAGCAAATTTGCAGCTGTATGCTTACTCTAATCCTGTGACTGGCCCCCCCAAGCTGCAACCTCTGTGTCCCTACAATCAGCCCAGTCAAAATCTCGTAAGCGTCGCAACTATACATATCAAACCTGATCATCGTACAGGGTGTTCTCGAGCCTAGCACTGTAGAGTACTCTTGTAGAAGTAACAGCGGCATTCCCCTGCGAAAATGCGAGCGGACTTCAAGAGGCTTGCAGACAGGTTAACTCTATAAAGCACTAGCCTGTGAGTGCTGAAGTACTCGCGCTGAGGTTCTTAGCTCAAAGCATTGAACTGTTCTGCAATTCTACGATACTCGCCTCACCAGAAGGTTGCATGAGTGAGATGAAATGGGTGTAGTGAAGTGGATGGAGCGAAGGTGGAGTGAGATAGGTGGAGTGAAATGGGTGAAATGAAATTGGCCGGATAGAGGTGTACTAATCCCAGCTCCGGTCTGGCGAGAAGTATCAGGTGACATATCCATTTGAATCATTTCACGTGATGCCCGCCACTTCTTGGTGGAGCCTAATGTGCTAAGAGCACGAGAGGTGCAGAAGAGATGCACGCTAGACATGTCGACTTACAAGTGTGGTGAGAGCATTCTAAGCGCCTGGAAGGAAAGGTGTCCCGTTACACCGGGCGTCCCGGCACGCCTGGATTGACGTTAAGTACCTATAGTTTTTCTCGTTACGGAGTGGTTCTCGCTACGTAGCGGGGGATAATAATTGTAATCTGATCTCATTTCAATCCTGACTTGAGCAAAAACAACCAGTCTGTAATTACTTTACAATGTTGTCAAGATAATGGGCAATGGTGAAACTTTGTGCAGATCGTGCCGAGATGAACCAATGCTATTATGGCTAGCAGCCCATCTTTTCAGGGAGAAGGCAGCAAAAAACGGTGTAAAGATAAGACCAAGGAAAAGGAGACGTTCTGGAATTCATCTCACTTGAATCAATCTGCATTAAGCTGGTATGCTTCTATCACATTTCATCCTATTGATGTCTAACTTAGCGGTATTCATAGCAGCGAGTTGGCGATTTACCTCAGTTATACCTTGTCATAATGCAAACACGCAGGTTTCAGAGAAGCCAAGAAAAGAAAAATTGGATCCACTCTTGACATGGATCGAGAAGATTAAATGTTTTTATGCAATATCTAAGTTAGCTTGATATACGCGACGTCACTACTATTCCTCCGTTAGAGCACCTTTTGTACAGAGTAAAGCGCAGAGAAGCATACGCTTCCAACGTCTGACTCTAGAGATGGATGCCATTACGAAATACATATCGGAATGAGAGCAATATATAGTCATTGTTTGATGTTCGTAAGCCTCTATGTGAAGCATAGTTCGACATCAAGTGTCATCATAATCAGCTTGAGAAAATGAGCGTATAACGAAGAAGGAAAAGATTTTCAATATCAAAACTATGTACCGTAACAACACAGTTTGATATATTTAATACGCAGCATCTTGCTTATTCTTCGCAAAAGTGTTTGTCAGTCGTGATGTGTATTTGTATACAAACCAGGTCAACACAAACAACCCCTAGTAAGCACATTATTTGCCCAATGATCACTCACTGGATCAAGCTAAATGATGCTTTACATAATAACAGTTATTTGAATACCACACCATCAAAAGTGTTAAATTAGTCGTGCACCACATGTGTTGCATTTAAAACGAGCGGAGCTGATTGCTGTCTTGCAATATCATCAGTCTTCTTCCATACTTTTCTTTCTCTGTTCTTCGCACATACTTCCCTGAACAATTGACACCCGTCGTTGCATTCTACCATGTCGCAACCAAATTACGTAAAATTATTGAACCAGTATCAACGTGCGGAAACAAAATTGATCGAATGTTTTCATAAATACAGGGAAGAGACACAACTTTACCTAGATAATCTCAATCAGGAAAAAATTCAAGAGCATGCCAAAGCGCTTCCAGAACATATCAGATGCCATATATTCGAGTTGATAAAACCCGAGTTTGCTGGCGAGATAATTCGGGGCATGGACATGATAGATCGAGCGACGCATTACAACAAATATAGCGGAGATTACAGGGAAAAAGTATTTAGCACCTATAGCGATGAAGAGATGGACAGGGTTAAGAGCCAGGCTTGCATAACTTTAAATATGCCTAAATTTTGTGGAATGTTGTGGTACATGATAAGGGCCGGAGCTGAAGAAGGTACTGGAGACGAGGACGAAGATGAAAGTGAACAGGTAGGGGGAATTGTGGGGGGACTTCAAATCGGCGAAGGTGAGGACGAGGAAGATGAGGACGAGGACGAAGATGAAAGCGAACAGGTAGGGGGAATTGTGGGGGGACTTCAAATCGGCGAAGATGAGGAAGAGGAAGAGGAAGAGGAAGAGGAAGAGGAAGAGGAAGAGGAAGAGGAAGAGGAAGAGGAAGAGGAAGAGGAAGAGGAAGAGGAAGAGGAAGAGGAAGAGGAAGAGGAAGAGGAAGAGGAAGAGGAAGATGAGGAAGAGGAAGATGATGAGATGTAAGGATAGGAAAGTGAAAAGAAACCCGTTTTCTTCGGGACAACATCCTGCGATCTTTACCAAGAATGCCCTTATTTACCAGATAAAGAGCCAACAAGTAACACTTCACGTACTCTATCATCGATACAACATTAGTTACTTTTCACTCTGATTACTGAGCTGCAGGAAAAACTAAATAATCTGCGCCGCTTTCATAGCACCTATTTGAGAGTATTTGAACTCGCTTTATGCAAGCCGAACCATATCCAGACTCTTTGTTGCATGGATGATCTGAGGTAGAGTCGGTCGAAGCCTGCGTGCGGTTGTACACAATTAGAGTGACTTGATCAGGTTGCCTACAGCGATTGAGTCTCGGTCGCTTTTTGCAGCGGTAAATTAATTGATGAGATTGTAACCTTTAAGCAACCAATATAATGTGGAATAGCCAAGTGGTTACGAAGGAGTCCCATCCGTACCCACAAACACGCTAACATTGACGAGCTCTAAGTAGTTACTTAAGTTTCGGTTAGGCGCGGGTAGTATGATATATCCAATGAGGATACGGTAGAGGGAGACGGCCACTATGAGGCTGCTCAGTTGTTATAAATAAGTAGTGTTGGTGCAGATGCGGAGTGTATGCTTAATCGCACTAAGAAACCGGCCAAGCTCCCGATCAAGCTCCAATAGCTCTGCACCACACGCACGCTTCACAATAACCTTATCACGTTGAAAGGGATTAGCATTTGGCCTACGGCGAGCATTTCGATAAATGTCTCATCTAAATCGGCGTTGATTTGCCACGGTTATAACGCGTTGAAGTTAGTGTGTAGAATTTAGGTAGTGCGACTCGGCTAAGTGAGCGCGGTTCAAACGTTTGACCTAATTAATTATTTTTGTAGGTGTAATTACAACACAACTCCTTTCCCACTGTCTTACAGTCCTCACGTTGGTCAATCTTACCAGTCAGGAAAAACTACATGGTCCTCTCTGGAATTATTTTGCCGTGTGCTTTGGCGAATCACCATTTTTGGATTGAACTTCGCTTATGCTTATGCTTATGCTTATGCTTATGCTTATAGATCTGTTCTACTAGGCTTCGGCAATGAAATGTCGCCACTTCCTAATTAAGTGAGTTGCCCTTTATCACTACATAAGCTTGAAAGTTGATAACTTAGAGCTTTTCTCCTATACACGTCCATGAGCCAATCTAATCATGTCCCTCGAAAGCAGATTCAATGAAGTAAGGCCATTGCCAAAACTGAGAGCCGATCATATACTCATTACGTTGAGAATTGATCGGATGGTATGTTAGCTCATGAGATAGAACGCTTGGGCCTAGTACGGCTTTCGTAATATTTCTCCTATGCTATCATTCAAATCACAATGGCACTATTTACGAAAGGAGCTACCGCATGACCGTAGCTGACACGCACTGCAATTGGATTTTGATTTAGCGGACACAACCTCAGTTATGCTAATGTTGTTGATCCACCACAGAGTTTTAGCTAATTAAGTCCAAAATCCAACAATTATATGGTACATCAGTAATTCACATGAGATCTGTCTCTTTGAGGACCTAGGTGAGGGCAGGGTCAGCACGCGACTGTCTTCGCCATGAGGTTGATGCTGATCAAGGGGCTTGGTTATTTGAGTCATGTAGCGGGCTGAGCATGAGAGTGAGGTTGAGCAGTCTCGGAAGCTAATGGCTATGCAATCCACTCGTACATAGTGGCGGAGGAGAAATCTTGTTTATAAATTTAAAGGATCTCAGATCGCCGAGTTTTTGATTTACAGCCAACCGTTCAGCAAGAAGCGGCAGATTTAGACCCTCAAATTCATAAATCCTCTCCATGTGTACTTATCCACAGGAGGGGGTCTTTCCAATTTATCATCTCAAACACAAGAAACAGAGGCAGAGTAAACATGGGGGGAGGTAATGGCGGCTCAGACTTCCTGTCTAAAAGGAAGGCAAATAAAAGCGCGGATCCTGGAAACGAATCCGGAGACGCAAACGATGGAGAATGGCGTTCACCGAAGAAAATACGGGCGAAATCTGAGAGAATAACCCGTAGATCGGGACAAACGACAAAACCAGAATCGTGGGAGACGAGCGCAGAACGGGTTGTCGCTATCGCCAAAGATCCTAACACGGGCCAGCTAAGTGCTCTCCTGGCTTGGAAAAATGGGAGCACTCCAACGTACCACCCGATGGAGGATTTATATGAGAAATGTCCACAGCTAGTAAGAGTGACCACCAGCTACAAATAGCCCATACTAAGCTATCACATAGATATTGCGGTATTATGAGAGTCTATTGTAAGTGTTACTCTGATGCAGGTACGGTAGGTGCATCTAACTGTAATAGGATCTTCGCACCATTTCAAACAGAGCAAGGTCTAGAAGATAAAGCCGTCGCGATATGAACCACTGTTATTGCTCGCTTGTTTTCTGTATAGCCCACATCGTAATGCAACTGAGTTTAGAGCCCGTTGCAGGCGTGACTGCCCTGATGAGACGGGGAGCTCGGTTCTTCTAAGGAGGCTTGCCATCTTCAATGTACAGGTTCAAAGCTACTCGCATAGGTAGATGCTAGATATACGTTAGTCGTGTATTATTGGGCGTATTAGTCGTCAGACTTGAAAAATAGCCTGCACAATCGCAATTCCTTTCCTCAAATCTAAATTGTGAAGAATACCTGTCTACTTGCTGTGCTTTGTGGAGGCATTAGATAAAATATGTACAACCACAAAAGTGACTGCGCTTAGCTACAATTGCATCTGTGGGTCAAAGATTTGTAAATTGATCAAAGGATATCCACTTGTAGCGGAACAACTACCGTAACGGAACAGAAAATAGACACTTTGACTTCTAAATGCTTCTCATTATCATTTATGTTGAAGCAAATGATTGTATTCATTGTACTATATTCTATAGGAGGGGTGCTTCACTCTTATATGTACACCTACGGCCCCTGTGACGTTTTACTGTTTCAGTCACTGTGATATTCAACAGAATTCATCATTTGATGATGCCCCTGAGCTTTGTTAAAAACTATTGGCTCGCTAGCTAGTAAGATGTTATGAGGGACACTTGATACTCTACCTAAGGGTAGCTAGTCTTTAGGTACTGTAAGGCTGCAGCAATAGCGTAGAAAGGTACTGTATCATTATTGACTACAAAAAATTATTCAGGCGCCAATATGCTTCAGCGTGGGATTGACTTCGTGGATTAGTTTCTGAGCCTAGATCACCTGACCGGCGCTCCTCGTACCTAGAGTTGTAGTAATCATCTTCTCATACTATGCTCACTTTGATGACAAATAAGGGCTGACGCAGATGACCCATGGAACCATATATGTCTCATAACAGATAAAGATGAATTTCAGTATGAGACCCATGCACTTACGTCTAGAAACTTACAGCAGGGTCAAAGATAACAGGAACCAAGCCCGTTTCGACATGTTATGGCCACAGCCTGTATTGCTTTACCTTTACCATACAGAGATTTTAATCAAGATGGAGCACCACACACCCAGAGTAATGGCTTTATTAGGACCAAAATTTATTTTACTGTAGTTCATTTCAGTTCGCATAGCTGTTGACGGAATGGCCAGTCATTGTCGGAAATGATTATGCTTACGAAAAGCTTTGCATTTGATCATCAATAGATTTCAAGGCGTCATCCATTTTACGTTTCTCAAAGTATAAGTACCTGACCTCTCGCGGTTACTGCCCTCCGTTGACTCTTGTTGGGCTTCCTGTTGTACACTAACACAGCCTTTTATCTCGCACAGTCGCAGTCATGAAAAATTGCAATCACACATCTTGGCTTTCTTTTCATGGGAAGCAAAAAATTATGCTCCGCCATGCTAGTACACTGAGCGATATGGTTGCGAGCCTTGACGCACCTGGAAAAAAGTTCCCAAGCCTGATCGCCATGATCGGCGATGCAGATAATGCTACACTCAGGAGCCATGCAGTGCCCAGTACCAGAAAGCGTGCCGGTTATCAAGAGCCTGATGGAATCCACTTGCAATTAGATCCAGATACTGCGTTTAGTGACCGTCCAGTTTTTATCACACACGAAAAAATCCCAAAGCGGTCTACTTTTGCTTCAGAGCCAATGTCGGCTACATGTCATAGGCACACGGTTCGTGAACTGCAGTGGGAGGTTAATCATACAACCGAGGCTTTCAAGAATCTTTACTGTAGATTAATTCAACCTTTTGCGGACGTGGTATGTTTTTTTTTCACAGACGACAACGATACTCAGCGACATGTGGAGCGCATAGTGTCATGGTTAGAACAGAGTTACTCGCCGGATTGCCACCACCCGTTTCGCCCTCGCTTGCTTCTCATATCATCATCTAGTGAAGAGCGCAGTCTAGCAGATGTGCAAGCTCATTTGTTCAAACTTATCCAACAGCGATTAAAACATCCAAGACCTGATTTGGCCTCGTTTGTTTCGGTCTATGTTAAACACAGCAGCACTCAGACTTTGAAAGATCGTATAAAAAGAGAAGCTGACATTTCTAGAAATTTGCGCACTCAGAATCATATTTCCCTAAACGCTATACACTTCGATCTCCTTTTTAGCCATGCATATGAACACTTTGCCAGTACAGGACAAGAACCATTTAACATGCTTGCCGCATCGCGCCTGCATAGGCCGGTACCAGCAAGCTTGCAGACACACATAGCGAGCTTATTCAAAAGCGTAGAATCCCTTGAGGATACGGTATCATATGTGGTGCCATTTGTCGCTGGATGCCTTGCATTGGACAATTATGCATACGACGTACATTGTCAGTAAAGCCTTTACAACCAACGTTCCAACTTGCTAACTTGTACAAGTCTTCGACCCGGAAGAAGTATTCGCATTTCATTACAAATCTGTCTGCATGGCTGCGGCAGAAAACAGGATGTTGAGTTGGTCAGGTCAAGTAGACTCCTCAGTTTTATTACTTCGAACTAAACTTGTGACTCTAATCAAGAAGCATTTTCTACATAGAAGCAGGACGTTCCAGCCTGGAGCAAAGGGACGACTAGAACTGTTGCGCCAGTGTCGGCCCTGGCTCTCTCAGGTGAAGATACATACATTATGTCTCACATGCCTAAAGAGCGTCCCCGAACACAAGTTTCCGTGTGGACATATGGTTTGTGAGGAGTGCTACAAAGATCTAGGTCGCTCTCACATCACGGACCCTCATTTTTATGAGTTTGACCACTGCCCTCTCTGCGAAATACCTTGTAATGTAGCTCTACGAGTAAAACCAATCACTGCCGGTTTCCGAGTACTGTCTATCGACGGCGGTGGCATCCGCGCCATGATCCCCATTCAGTTTCTTCGCGCCCTTGAGCAAGCAGTGGGCCTTGACATACCTATTCAGGAACACTTTGATCTCAGCTATGGAACAAGTTCAGGTAAGTCCCAAATGTACAAGTACTTCTACCACTCACTATACCTCTGTAGGCGCCATGGTGAACCTGGCCCTTTACGGGCTGGGAATGAGGATAGATGAGGTCTGTGATTTGTTCAAGCAGCTGTCTACACGCATTTTCCGTGGTCGCAGCCGTATTGGCTTTGGCTTTCCTGCATCCGCACATGCGCTTTTGGTCTCTTATCGAGATGGCCGATTTCCAGCGGAAGACATAGAAGGCGCACTGAGTGACTTATTCAAGAACACCACAATGCTTGACCATCCTTACATGTCCTCTATCGGGGCACGGACTGCCTTTCCTGTTGTGAATGCTAACACTTTGGAGACTTGTATTGTAACTAGCTACAATGGAGCCGTTCGAGGACAGGACCATGGCAATTACAATAGAAATATGACATACAAGGTTCTTCGTTCTGAAGAGGCCCGGAATGAGATATGTGTCAAGGATGCGTAAGTCCCTACACTTTCATTTAAGTTTGGATGCTAATGCAAGGGCGTAGTCTGCGGTGTGCATCGGCAGCTCCATGGTGAGTGATCAGACAAGTGATCCGTTTTCTCTCTTACAGGAACAGGTATTTTACGCCGGACCAAATAGCCTTTCACGGAACGTTCATCGATGGCGGTGTCAGTGATAATAACCCTAGCATTCTTGCTATGCAAGAACTGCAGAGAATAGCACCTGAGCTGAGGCGCCCGGATCAGTTCATATCCATCGGTACAGGAATCTGCAGAGCGAGACAAACTGATGATACTGAGACACATTCAAGTTTCTTCTTTGGCAATAATTCCCTACAGCAGACATTTAAGCATTACTGGAACGAGAATTTCGATGGGGATAAGAAGTTTGCCAGCATGCGCGACATGATGGCTGTAACAATACCAGATGGAGCCGCTGATATAGACCAATGGCTTCGTCGGTTTAACCTTCCTCTAGATGGAGAGCTACCTGACCTATCTGACGCTCAAGCGATGGATGGACTCGCGAATGCGGCCTGGGCTCATTTCACATCGCACCCAACATTGCATGATCTTTCCCTAGCCATCCTTGCTTCTAACTTCTATTTCGAATTAAGGTGCATGCCGATGTACGAAAAAGGGTATTATACTTGCTATGGTCGCATTTTGTGCCGCATCCCTGTTACCAAGCCCGCGTTTCCTGCGCTTATGCAGAAACTTCGCACTTTGGGAGCTCACTTTCTAGTTCAGAAGCAAACATCGAGAGAGAGAAAATCCATGTCAATTTCCTTCGATCGAACAGGAAATTTTAGCAAACCATTTTGCTTGCGCGTCAAGAATCTTGAAGACCAGTTAGACGTACGTTTGAAGTTCTTAGGGACACGTGATTATCACATCAGCGCATCGCCTTTCCCGATCAATACTTTGATAAAACTTCAAAAGCTTGAATGGAATCGCCTTAGCCATATTAGCTCTCAATGTTTCAGCCCTACTAAGAAGAGACGGGCAAGTGATTGTAATTCTCGGGTCGCCAAGCGTCGCTGTCTAAAGGCATTGTAAGGCAATTTCACATGTGGTAGGAGCTCGGGCATGCACCCCCGTTCTTAGCCGTGATGTGTTACAAAATCGTATAACTATCGCTAGGAGTACTCGCCACCTAACTCACGACAAGTCCTGGCTCCTTCGAAGCAGCTTTCTCCTCCATCTGCAGGAGGAAGATTCACACAGGACAACAATGACACCAGCCGCGCGCCGTACAATCGAGCAAGAGTGGCGGTATACGACCGATCCTCATTTACCGCCTTGGACGGGCCCAAATTTCCGTCCCCGAGATCATCCAGACGAGCACGTATGGGAATACGGGTTCAGAGATGACACCGGAAAGGTGATCAAGGGCAGAGGCACGATGAAGCAAATGGAGATGCATAAGGCATCACGATGCTGAGAGATACAGGAGAGGCAGACAGCACGGTCACAATTTTGCTTGTGCGTTGCTATAAAGTAATTTGCTGCATTGACAATAGAGACTATGAGAATGTACATGATCATAGCCAAGACCCATGGCTTTGGGCTGTTGCTTGAGTCCGGAGAGGGTAACATAGCCGTCGCTCCTTTTCCGACTCCACATTTCCATGTAGGAGCAACCGCTCTTCCTGATGATCGTAGTTGTCCATAATTTGATAGGCTTGCCAGGTCTCAAGCAAAGAAACGTCGAACGGTATGACCTGCGCAGAGGTGAGATGACGATGCTCGCCCTCTCTCGAAATCGCGTTATCATCTACAGTAACTTCTTCATTTCACACGCTAAGCACTTGCAATGCTTGTTGCGCACATGGATGCAGGCAGTTGTAAATTGTGTCATATGCATGATGCAGCAAGGTAGTCCGAATCCATGAGAGATCTCTCGCAGCATCATGCTCGCAGCCTGAGCCGCAGCGAGCGATACGACCGAGTACCAGTACACAGCTAAGAAAGCACCAGATTTCTTTCTTTGACTCATCGATAAATGTCGCTGCCAACGTCCGTGATCACCTTCTCCAAATAGTCACTCCATAGTCCTCCATCACCTTCTTGCCCACTATCTACTTCCGCTCGGTACCCATAATCCAAGATGGTAGCATAAAAGCTTATGAGTTTGAAGATGCCTTGGACAGAGTGAGTTGACAAATTTGTGAACTTTTCGTCCGGTCCGAGGATCGTGATGTTCCCACTGGTAGAGGATGGGTAACATCGGTCCCTGTATCGCGAGCCACCCTACGTCGCGAGCCGCATTCCTACATCCGACCTCTTGAAAGTCTCCCTCGCAAGCTAATAAACATGTTGTCCGTACCTTACCCTTTTACAACCCTATTTCTACTAGGATTCTATTGCACAGAGAGAATTTCGGTGTTTTGATCACGCTGTCGATCTTTTCATTTACGCCATTATTTGCTCCTTCGCCGAAACACCCCTGCTAGATCGCGACGAGGGGAGTACCGTGTATAACCGGGATACTAGGGAGAAAGCGCTGCCACAATAAAATAGCGAAATTCGTAGGCTTCGATAGAACCATTCTAATAGCGGCAAGAGTGTGATGATAGTATTATAGCTGGAGAAGTCTATTTCGCGACAAATAGAGACTCTTTACAAGTCAGGCGCGGCGACAACAACGCGATAGTAATTTTAGGGTGCGAAGGTGCTTGCATATTTAGAATCACGTATAGGACATACAGAATGTGAAAATATAATAGATACTGAAGTGTGTGCATAGTTTAAGCAGTGCAAAGTTGAGGTACCCCTCATTTTTCTCGGCGCGGGGGGTTTCTCTCGAGGAGGGCCGTGATGGAACGGTCGTCTGCATCGATATCGGGATTTTGAGTCTCGTCCGAACCATGACTGACTCCAGCATTAGACATAGGTTCGTTTTCCGATACCAAAGTCCCAGAAAAAGTTCTCCTCGCCAACTCCATCTTCTTCCGCAAGCTCGCCGCCATCCAGATGCCCATCTACAGCTCGGCCTCTTTCTGGTCGCCATTCTCTGGCTTTACCTCGATCCCCGAAAAGAGAATGGCACGCGAGGTAAAATTGTCCGTCGTATTGGAAACATTTATTGCATTGACTTCCTCCAGCTAGTTGTATAGTGCGCGGAAACGCAGATCGAGGTATGAGTACGAGAAGCAGAAATCGGTTTTGCGGAAGAGATGGCGCTCCTTGCTCGGAGTGGAAGGGTCAGGTATGCGGGAGAGGTACAGGGAGTTTATACTTTGGGATTGCCTGCGAGTTTAGTGGCGAAGGCATACGGGAAGGGTAAGACTTACACGCTCTCAGGCCGCCACTTGTCCTTGCCGTGAAGCTTGATAGCAAGCTCAATAAGTGGCCAGACGACGCTGAAGCACCATGTATTCTCGTCTCTTCCAAACTGTGTGCAGAGAGTAGCGCCCTGGAATATCTTCTTCACCTGTTGTAGGGTGTCGAGGAGCGCAAAGTCAGCCAGCGTACGCTTATCCCTATGATCGGAGGCCTCTTCGTCAATGGGCTCCATGGATACGGACAGACGAAAATCCGAGTCTTGTTTAGACCTCCTGGAATATAGCCACCCACCCCAAGCGTGTCATAGCGTCGTCCAACAGTGGCTTAGGAGGCATAGTTATAGGGGAGAGCGAAATGGAAGGTCGAGCGGTCCGCAGCTCTGTAAGATGGCGACTTGGGCTGGAAGTTCGCTTTGTGCTGCCCGTTGCAGTCAAGACGGTGCGCTCAGACAGAACGACACTACCAGTGCACGAGAGACTTTGTCCAAGGAGGAAGTCGTCCTCTTTTACTTGGGCTGGAGCCGCGCACGGGATTGCCGTTATTCATGTCGCACGGCGAGCCGTCACGGGGTCGCTTCAGGGATTATGGAGCCGTGGCTGCTGGCGATTTTGGGGGAGTCGGTGGGCATAACGGCGATGCGGTAAGTGCTGGATCGGGAGAGGCGCGCAGCCAGCCTTGAATTCGATCGAGAGAGTGTGAAGAGGAAGAAGCCATGGGGCTAAACGATAGGAGCGAGGCTGTTGAGGACGCGATCGGGGGTAAGCCACTTTCGTGCTTTCCCGGCAACCCTGAATAGGTAAAGCTCTGCCTAATTGGGAGAGAGCCGAGGCTCAGCGGGGTCATGAACAGAAACATGGCGGCTACCACAACGGGCTCGATTTAAGTACTGGAAACTTTAAAAGATCCGATAATAATAAATTTAATTATATTTGCAGCTCGGTGAACAATGTGATTCTCTTCAAATCAACAACATGTTTCACTCATTGCTCCGATCTATCCCTTTTTAATATGAATATCCGAAAAGCGATCTTTCGGTTCTCCAGGAGATCACGTCCATTACAGGCCGATTGTTAGTGTGCTATAACTTTGTGTTGATCGTGTGCTGTAGGTACTTCTACACATGTGAACACCTTCGCATCCAAAAATTATCTACGCGTTGTCGTCGTCGCCGCACCTGATTTGTAGAGAACTTTCTTTCATTGCAAAATAGACTTCTTCTGCCACAGCACCACTACCACGCTCTAAACGCTCCAAAACCTATCAAATGCTTCCTCTAAGCCTGTGAATCTCACCACTTTGGTGACACGAAGATGAAATACGACTGGAGAATAGGGCGGAAGAAGGAGATGTACACGAGGAAAGGATGTTGGCATGTACATAGAACGAGCAGGATTGAATAACGAGTACAGAACCTAGTCCGCGCATCCCTCGGAATTACAATGTTCAAGAGGGAGAAAAGACTCTTAGGCCCCTTTTTCTACTCTGGATTCCTCTACTAGGTTATGCAACCATAGGTAATCCCTGCTGTAATGTGAGGCTCGCAAAATGGATGGCCTATAGTATAAGCATAGCTCTCATGTGAATATTGCTGCCACTTACCACAAGGCAGGTACACGCATCTTTGGCTGGACGAGCCTCCCAAGGTGCAAATGGAGCATGCAGTACCGTAGCACTCTACAGCGCCAGGAAGTTGGGGGTGATCTTCTCTCTTGCACTTGAATAGGTCTATTGAAGACGTGGGTGGTTTCGTCTTGTTGTCTACTAAGGTGTATGCCAGATCCAAAGCAGCACGGCTAATGCAGCAGCTTTGATCCAGGTCTTCGAGCCTCGACGGGTACGTGAACGAAGCATTTAGCATCAAATGGGTGGAGATACCTAATGCTTGGTTTCGCACCAAAGAGTAGCTCATATGGCGTGCGACCTAGCTTGTCGGCTGAGTGTGGGGATATATTTTTGAGGAATGTAGCGGTCTTGACTGCTTCTCCCCAGAGGAGGAGCCATTGGTCTGATTCGATCATGGCGTGAGTGATCTGCATGATGGCGCGGTTCTAGCGTTCTGGCAGTCCGTTGAGCTCATGATGGTATGGTGGAGCAGTCTCATGTATGACTCCAGCTGCGCGAAGGTCCTTCTTTGCGGCGACGTATTCACCGCCGTTGTCAGATTTGAACAGTTTCACGAGTGAGCCGACGAGAACAATGTTGGCTGTAATAACGTTGACTTTGTGCTGAGTTTGGCGTATGCGATGAAGTCCTTCATTGCTTGTGGAGCTTCAGCTTTCCGTTTCAGCAGAGTCGCCCAGGTATAACGCGTGCGTTGACAGATGAACGACTTTCCTGAGAGGTCAGAGTGTATGACTTCAAATGGTTTGATGTCGCCAACGTGTAGGTTGTTTGGCGCAGGCTTGGGGCGGCGATGGGTTGACTTGGATAGGAAGCAGATATCACGCTCGAAGTTCTTGGGTTTCGGTGGAATTGACGAGCGGTTGAGGCAGTTGCTGTCAGAGCAGTAACTTCAGTTGCGCTATCGTCAGAGTCGGTAGCGTCGTCTTCAACAACGAGCAGAGCTGCCTATATAGTATCTACGCTAACCCCAAACCGGGATGTAAACACTGAAACCAATACCACTTCCCTCCATATCCCCCATATACGCCAGCAGCTCCTCAGATGGCGCAGGAGCAGATCGACTGATCGCAGGTGCAATTACCTCAGTAACTCCAACAGTAACATCCCCCCTATGTGGCGGAAAACCCGGTTTCCCGAAAAATGGACGAATTTCAGATTTCATTAATCACCGTTTGATGCAAATAGTGCGATAAACCTATTTCTAACTTTCAACATGACACTCTTTTGTTGTGGTTGATGGAAAGGCGACATAATCAAGAAAAGTCCGCGATCTTTGCGATCTTATTGGGTATTTTCAGGACACCGGGTTTTTTGCTACATAGAGATGGACTTTACGCCAGTTATACTTTAATTAATCTAGCAACAGAAGAGATAAAGGCGTTAAACTATAATTTTAGTTCAATACGGAAGATAGCTCGACATTGAAGATTTGTCTCAACTCTACAATGCATTCCATCATTTAGTCATTTTGAGAACTACCACAAATCCCCTCATAAATTTAGGAGAGTCTGAAATATGGGTTTCTCTCCTTGTAGGTGTTTCTTGGCCGATAGGGACCGACGTTGCAACTTTGATTTAGTGTCAAGGTGGTCGACACTATTGCTTCGTAGACGACTTGAAAGCTATACTTGGTGGCTTAAACGCCTTGCGCTTGAGATCCCTGGCACTTAGCAAGGCATACATCGACATCTTGAGCCAAATTAGCTGGAATAACTTTTCGAAACTCCTCAATGTTCTTGCCATCGATAGACTTGGGAAAACCGAGCGTAGCGTTGACAATACCAGCATTGAGTGCAAAGAAGCTCTGTGCGGCCTGAGATGTGCCTGGATCTTCAGAGTTGAGAGCAGCAACAAAAGTGGCGTTCTCACAGTTGTCGTTGAATTGAAAGTGAATGGACCCCTGAGGAAACACTGTGCCCTCGAACTTGCTGAGCGCACCAGCGACTTCAGGGTTTTGGTCAGCGCCGACAAGACCGTTTTCCAACACGTAGCCGAACTTTAGATTTGAACCTTCAACTAAGGTCAAGAACTCAGTGGCACGAGGATGTACGTGAGGTGTGTTGATGCCACAGGGCTCAAGGAAACCCAGAGTCGTGCTGATACCAAGGCCAGTTAGGATTGGGAAAGTCTCAATGTTCTATTGCGATATCAGCCAGAGTGCAATCGAATCTCAAAAGTGACATACTGCAGCCTTGGTGGCTCCACCTTTTGCATTGGGAGCAGGGAAAGCTGGAGTAAAGGCAAAGACGATCAGTTTCTTCAAGGCGTCTCCAGAGAGCAGAGTCTCTCCTTCAACGAGAAGCCTTCGAAAGCGCTCAATTGCTGTAGGAGCTGTGAAGAGATCACGGAAGAGGATTGCTGTTTCGTCACTGGCACTGTTGGCATTGTCCTGAGGTTGGGGAAGAGCGTGGACAGCAACGACAGCGATGATGCTAGCGGCTAAGAACTGACTGATAGCGACCATGATTAGTGATTGAAGCGATTGAAGTGAAACAAAAGAAATGAAGACAGAGGGAAAGTAATTGGATAGTATACTAGTTTTGTTGTTGCGAGGAAATAGTTCCCCAACCGCGTGCCACGATATCACTCTTATGTATGTGCCTCGCCCAACTGCGGCTGACAAAAAGTGTGGAGAGTGTAATCCGGTGCAGCCGTATTGATTCGATGACACATAGTCAGCACGAAGAACAAGACACTTGTATGCGCTCACGTTCGATGTCTTTGGTACGTCCTGATTGAGCATTTATTCTGCTATTCTGAACGGCGCATTGACCGAATTGTGCAGAGAGTACATCATCATTTGTGTTTCGCGATTTTGTTCTGTTCCCTAAGTTCATGAATTTCAGCATCGTAAGCATCACCGTTCTATGACTAGAAAAGCGTAATCGTGATCATCTCCAATAGTTCACGGCCTAACGTAGTGGCTCTAATGCGATACACCAGACAATACCGTATCGATCGCAAAAAACCATCAGATTACAGTCATTTAGTAGTTGATTTTTCCGCTGCAGTTGGTATATCTCGCTTTCGTCGAACGTTATATACTGCGGTAGCTGTTTCTGTACAGCATCATCAACTGCAGATGATGGAAGTTGAATCTAATGAGAAATAGCGATTACGGTGTCTTTATGACCAGCTTATCCTGGACCTTTCATATCAAAAGTCGCCTCTTCACCACGCTTGCGACCACCTTCAAGGCCGTTACTAAGCAGTCCCAATCCCCAAAGTCACATAACAAGAAGTAAAATTAAAATTAGGCACCTTCAATACTCAAAATAAGATGGGTACTATTCACGGCAGTTCAAGTATTGGTCAACGAGTCAGTGCCGATGTTGAGGCCATACTGTACAAGCAGGACTCCATTCTTCGGGAGATAGCAGAACTGGAAAACAAGAGTAAAGGATTTTCTATGGAAGGCTCATGTACTAAGGAATGCTTCACAGAATACAGAGAAACTGCCTTGGAATGTATACAAAAGACAGCACTCTGGCTATGCGTAGACCTGAACTTTTTGACTCCATCGATGACTAGCGTCGCGTGTGGGAAACGTACTTTAGCCATGGCCATTTAATTGCCGTCAAAAACATCTAAACAAATTTTGCTGATAGTTGGCGTCCTTCGGCAATTTCTTCTCGGTATTGGGCTGTGCAGTCTCATCCGTAGGAGCTTCTCTTTGATAAAAGCTGCAGGTGGGCGCTATTTCTACACTAACTCAAACCTCTCTGTTTTCATTTATAGAACTCCTCTTGTAAATCAGACAGATTGGCTATTATTATGGAACTTTCGCCATCGTGAGTCTAGTACCGTGATATAACAGTCCACCACAGCTAGGCTTGGAGCGCCAATGCATGGACGGCACCCTCGCTTTTATTACGCCACCTTGAAAGGGGTGGTGATTTGAATGAGATCGGCCAAGCCGTTCGAATTCGTTCAACTTTCAACCGTACAGAATATCAATTTCGCGACTAGCCTTACTCTTGCCTCCCGCCAGGTTTACAAAGAAGCAGTAACGGTCTTCTACAAACCCCACTTCTTTGTATTCCAAGACCAATATAGTCTGCACATTTTTCTTACGAAAACGACTATAAATACTTGAAATTGATGGGAAGCATCAGCATGTGCTTTTGGAAGAAGCCAAGAGATAATGGCGAGGAAGCGGGAAGTTATCGATGGCCATTGCGTTTGAGTGCCCATAAATTATTAGACAGCATCACCGCGCTACAAGCAAAATGCCCCAAACTTAGGTATTTGAGATATCGTTCAGAGACTCAGTCTATTAAAAAGCGATCAATGTGTAAGGTTGACGTTTCGTAGGGAGGGATTTGAGAGATAGAAGTTCGTTGAGAATCACATACAAAAAGAAATTCAAGGACATAACTATAACCCCTAGCATAGCCCTCGCTTCGATGAATACAAAATAGGAATTATCGCTTTGGGAAATCCTTCTAATCTCTTTACAACCCGCGAACTTTGCACCAGCAGTCCAGTCATTAGTAACATCAGTGCCGTTTGCTGAGCTCTAGAGTCTGGGTGTACGCACAGCATCGCTATATCAGCTATAAACTTTTGTAGGCTAACGGTTACACTCCGGATGCGTCATAAGTTCATAGGTCACTGGAACCCATATTTGGGCCTTAATAGCAGGAAAAGCTTATCAGTAGTGCTATGGGGAGTAGAGTAGATTATATAATGAAAGAAGGTTTGCGAGAATTAGGATAGTTTTTAGCTACGAGGGCACTACTATAGTTGGAATTACCATAGAATGTTACACATATACAGTATATTATCACATAGTTATAACTAGAATGTGAATCTTTAACTTGAAAGCTTGGCGTGGATCTCCTGGTAGCCAGTACTATAGAAAACTTCCTGATGATTCTAGCAATACCTTGAAACGGTTACTAAGGTTATCCTAGGAATTGTATTCGATTGTTACAAACCCCTTGGCCGCAATGCCAATACGCGAGGCTAATAGTGAAACTACAACTAAGGCTAGAACTGCTTCACATGCCTTTCAACTTCGTACGCAATTTCAGCACAAACATAAGAGAACGGGTCAAAAAAAAGGAGACGAAATAGTTTATATTTTAGTTAAAATTCGGATAATGGGGGGCCTCGCTCTAAACGCCAATATGCTTCTGAGAACCTTTTGGACGGTGTTGGTGCGGACTAGGTCGATTCGCACTTCTTATCGAATAGCACTTTTGTGGGAATAGCTTGTAATAAGACTTCAAAGTATGTTAGCTTTGATGGTAAGTCTACATTATTAGGGGAATTGAGTACTGTAGAATTTATAACAAAACTCTAAAGCACCTCTTACTCATTTGTACATTATCTAGGCTACCGGCGTTTGTTATTATCTTCGATGAAGAGTGGTAGCACGATTCGTGGATCAAGAAAGGACCGATGGATGAAGTAAAATCCATCCGCTCGTAACCCTGCCCAGCGTCTGACCTAGGCCACCACTTTATCACATTTCCTTCAGAGTAAGAGACTTTGCGACCACTGCACTAGCGGTTGATATCATTCTAGTGGTCTAGTCATACTTGACTCTAACCGCCGTATCCAAGCGATATCTATACTGCCACGTACTCTGGCTACTCTCACACCTCTTATTTCTTCGAAGAGTCTAAGTATTACGTCTGCAGCGCTGTTGCTCGCAGTTTGCCAAGCATAAATCTCTAAGTATTCGGCGCCGGAGAAGGCAGAGGTGCACTGGTTGAGATTGAAGCGTGGATCAATATCTAAGCGAACCGTGATCTTCCATCGTTTGATTCTCGACAAGCCCTCCGGATAAATAATATCATTTACTGGCCGCCGGTAGTGGGGGAAAGTAGTCAATAATGTTGGATGAGCGTGGAATATGTGCGGTGCATAAAGGAAACCAATTCCTTCATCGTGCACCTTGCGACACGTGGATAGGAGGGTGGGATGTAGCGGAGATTCTGTACGTATCCTATGCTGACTCCTTACACTAGAACTATACGAGCATTGAGCTAGGTCGGTAAAGCTGAGCGCCTCGGGGCATAAAAGTTCGACATAGACACGGTTTCTAAGTTCAGGGGGTAGGCTGAAAAAACGAGAGCCGAACTGATCATTCATGCCTGCGTCGCGATATAAACATTAGCATGTTGTTTGCTTCCTATCATGGCTGCGACTAACTATTTGGCCAATGCCCTACGTTAACAACCCAACCTTATTTGAGCGCGCGGATTGAGGTCGACGGGGCGGGAATATATGTTGGTGGCGAAAGATTGCTAACACAGAAGAAATCTTCAAATTGCGGAGCTCTTCACCCCTCAGAGGTAGTAAATAACGTCGTGTGCTAGGAACTCTAGTTGAGCGCGCAGAAAGTAAGGGCACTCCGTCAAAGCTACATGTTCTCCTCAGAGTTGCCAACAAGCAACTCAACTCAAGTTGCACTTGGACCACATCTTATATTTAGTCACGGGCACAGACATTCTGAATATGTAGGCATAGCCTTACCTTTTTAAGGAGCGTGCAAGTCTCTTCTTTAGATACGTGCGGATCGACAACACTAATTGCACGGCCCATGGTCCGAGTGCAACTTGAGTTGAGTTGCTTGTTGGCAACTCTGGTTCTCCTCACCCCCTGTAGTTATGTTGCGAATCGCTACCACACAATTAATGATACCTGCCGCGCATCCTGAGGCCTCAGGTTGAGCTACAAGATATTTTATTCCCTGTAATCACTGTACCAGTCTGTCATGTCTCCAGCACTATATCCTGGCTTATCTGCGAACCGCTGTGCAACACAATATCCAATAATGATTGGTGTAGTGGCAATTAGGTGGGGCGTAGCAGTATGAATTGGCTCTGCTTGACGATCCCCTTCAATGTGACCGATAGCGGTAACTATGAGAATCAATCCAAGCGTAAGCAAAAGCCAGATTGATATGCTGTGGGTACCTCGACGGCACATGACATCACCACATTATAAAAAAAAAATTAATAGTAAAAGAAAACAAGATAATTCGATTCTTTACATTTTAAATTGCCGGCAAGTAGAATGTTTCATCTAGCTCTTTGGTCTTACAAACCGCTTGATGGTATTCAGGCTCGTAATCCCCAGATTCCGAATTCGAAAGCCCGTGCGAGATGATTGGCGCTTGGCATACCACGCCCTCGGTTTTCCATCATGGTGGCATTCCATCCTCAAAAGCAATAATAATAAGCATAATAATAAGCATAAGCATAAGTGACAAAATGCTTGCAGCGGAGCCAAAACCGACAATTTTGTAACATGTCCGAAGCCCATGGATGCAGAGGGTCGTCATCTTTAACTCGATAGCATGTAGACTATGGTTCGTGTTCTGCAGACTGCGATGTTAGCGAATGCAAACATCGGCAACAGATTTAGTCCCAACAGTGTTCTTGCTTTGCTTTGATTGTTGTATAGCCGCGGCTGCAATTGGTTTCCGGTTTCTACATCCCCTTTGTTCTCAGCGCACGGCGCACATAACAACGGCTTATCGAGCCTAGGTTAGGTCGCTGCAGGGGTTGATTCATGAATAATCATTGTCACTGCATGATCGAGAGCGTCGATACGCTATCGAATTTGCTATTATAGCGCATGATGATTACCTGAGCGGTGCCCTTACGTACACAAGCAATTACAGTAATCACATAATGCATAGAAGATTATGACAGCAACGGATCATGGAATGTACTGACTTGCAGCAGACCCTGGCAACGCACTAGGTAACCCAGACTCGGTAAGCCTGCGTTATGTGCGCCGTGCTTGCCGCCGCAACTGTAAACTTGTATCCGATGAAAAAAACTTACTGTGTTTGTCGTCCCCGCTGGACCAAGCCAGGTTCTGTCTGCTCCGTCTGTAGTGGCGTGAGGCTTCGTGTTGCTGAGCGGTAGTACGACAACATAGTATAATATATACTATTCCACAATCAATGATCAGTGTTGATTCATCATTGTTTATGCTTCTGGATTATTTGGTGTAGTGGCGTAGATGAGAGTTACGTTCGAACAGTCGGTGGAGCTTAGCCGCAAGGTTCTACGTGTGCGCGGCCAGACCTAGATCACGATAGCGATATAATTATAAGTTAGTTGCCTAGCTAGGGCTAATAGCTCTCAACTGGCGACAACCGGGAGAAAGCTTGGTAAAGACTGCTTATCGCACGTGCGCCAAGTGATTCACACTAGAACAAGTTGGCTGCTACGATCTCTGCGTACTGTGTGGCGTAGATTTTGGTGCACTGGAGTGGACGCCATGTGAGCTAGCGCCTGTATTACTCTGAGAGGAAATACCGAATATCTCTTACTTTTGGATTAAATTAGAATGACTGCCATTCCGATGACAAGCTCGTGTGGGGCTTTTCAGGACGATTTGGACTAGCAAACGGGCGAACGTGCTTATTACTGTCGTTAACGCATCCTAGGAACACATTCCATTCTGCAACTTTAATTTTCTCCATATCTTTAGAAGAATGGCATAGAAAGATGTTGACGCACGCGGACAAGGGTCAGAGTGGTTCATCTAGTGTTCGTGCGGACCATCATGTCCAACATCTCTCGACTACGGTTTGGCAATTCCTACGAATGCATGCCAGCTTCAACGAAATTACCGTCGCACTTACTCCTCTTGTGATCAAGAATAAGTATCAATTCGCGCACATAATCCTAAACGAAGGGTGGATTGTATATCATAAGACCGAAAACGAGGAGTCTTTCGCCTGCGAATTAGCCCAGGGGCCGTATCAGTACAGTAAACAGGCTGCGATCAACCATGCACAAGACGAATTGGGGGAGGTTGGCGTATTTCTCACGACCCGTAGCGGTATGAAGCTGTCGGAAGGCGATATGAGAGCAGAGATGGCGGCTCAATTCCCCTGCGAGTCGCTTGGATTGCATTTTATCGGCACCACGGACATCGGCAACCTCCTAGAAGACGAAAGCTTCCTCCATTGTGCAATAGAGAAGCAGATACGACAACTCGATCGACCGAGGCTGCGAACACTACGAGCTTCACGTTTATAGCGGCACTTCCAACCCACAAGGGTCAGAGCTGGCTAGGAACTCTATTCCTCGAACCCATCTAATTAGTCCAAATATCGGTTGGAAAATTGACGAGAAGCATGTAGGATGGCAAATAGTTGTTGGATTCCGGTGGACAACTATGTCCTAGTCTTCTGAGGAGTCTAATAAATGAACCCATGTTTAATTACTACGAGCATTATTGCTGCACGATTCCATAGTATCAGATAGCCACATGGCGCCGTCATTGTATTACCCTATATACAGGAACTAAGCAAAAAGTTGGTTTCCTGTTCTAAACATGTCCACAATCTTTCTACTTGCATATATCTTAGTGAGCCTTCTCTGCCACAAAACATTTAAAGCTTAGCTTGACAAACCATGCCGCGCTCCAATCATAACTTTTTTCCAGCCTTTGTATCGACTACCATCTTAAAAGTCGTATTTGGCGATGACTTGAGGTACAGTTTTGAGTAGCTCCAGCAAGTTGATATGTTTTCCTAGACAAGTACGAGGTCCAGCTCCAAAGCGAGGAAGTTGACGTTCGATTTAGCAACTGCGTCGGACTCTTCAAGCCAGCACTCGAGTTAGAATTGAGACGCTCCAGTGCCGTTAGTGTAGGCATTTCTGTGGATTACCCATGGGCTGATACCAAGTTCATTGCCAGGAGGAAAGTATTTGCTAGCAATATATGCACCATTTTTGCCGATGAGACGAAACATTGGCTGGCCTACTGCAGGGTGGATTCGCAGTGCTTCATTGATAACGGCACGAAGATACGAGAGTTTCTGTGCTTCCTTGAAGCTTTGGTGGCCCAAAAAGTTCGCCTCGCTTGGTAGCATCCTCAAGCTCCTGTCCAAGTGCATGCAGAGATTCTAGATACATACTGAGATAGGCCGCCAGCGGCAATATTGCTCATTCAGGCATTGAATTTATCGTGCCTTGTAATCTTCCCTTTTGCTTCAAGCTTCAAGAGAACGTTGCGTAAAGGGGGGGAAAGACTTTGTATAGCGTGTCTGACTATCAAAAACGGAGCCAATATAGTACATGGCCACATGTAATTGGCGCCTAGTACCCGGCCAAGAAGACGGTTCTCTGGCATACTAATACAATACATGGTATCTGGATATCAAGATGAAAGGCTCTAAGAAACGTCATAGCCTTTTAGGCACCGCGGCTTAGACTATGATATGGTAGGTTTTCGCCATAGCAATAATTCGTAGCCAGACTAACGTAAAAATATCAATTTGCTTATTATGCTACTTATGGGAGACTTTAGCTGAGAAAATAGTAACGTAATACAACGTATCATATGACCCTGTAATCCCTTATTTCTGTCGCGACATTGGACAGACTGTCATGAAATTGCGATGAATTTGGTAATTGCTTGACTCATACGGATATGTTCACAGAAGTTAGTAAAAGAAGAATTGGGATAGCAATGCTATTCATAGCGTACCTGCATGCAGGAACTTGCTGTGCACTCGAAACAATGCTTAAGAGCTCGCCTGTCTTTGATCTTTAAAACCATCGAGAAGTCCTAATTCATGCCTCTTCCTCATTGACCATGCAAACCAGGTTAAATTTGTCACCGGCACTTACGACACTTTTAGATGCATCACACCCGGGCTCACAGAATATCTTAGCCACCACAGGCATTGAGAAGATTCTTAGCAGGGTTGAGCAGGAAGCTAGAAGTAAAAGGCTCGATCGCTCGGTATGGCTTGCTGTTTTCACGGCTACATCGATGACTATGGCCTCACCGGAGTCCATGACAGCTCTCTTTAAGTACGTAGCAGCGTCGGAAACGCCACACCAGCAAATTGAAACTGCGGAGTTCATGCGAGAAATTGGAATGAGATGCTTAGGTCTCATTGGTGTAGGAATCAACGTTCGTCCACGCAGAAGATTAGAGTAACTCATTCAGCAGATTCCACGAACAATCAACATGCTCATTTCTTTCCATGCATCGCTTCCTCTATGCGTTGCCTCCTCACTCAACACTGTGCCATCGCGCTATACAGATGCGTCTAACATCGAAAGTATGCAAAAGCGAGGTCGAATATTGTGGGATCAGGTCCACAATCCATGGGGGGCGTCGCTGGAGCACAAGCTCCAGAAGGCGCATCCAGATCTTCCCATTTTCATCATCAATAACCTTTATGGTGGCCTTTTCGCCAATACTGAACGCTCATGGGGTCCGAAAATTGGTAGAATATTCACAAGTTTATCCGCTATTGCAAGCCTGAGAGCTCAGCCGAGCGCCAGTCCACAGCTACGAGGCCATATTTATGGAATGAGGAAAGTGTGGGAGGATGGTTCATGGAAATCGGAACCAAATATTGGTCCAGAAGAGGCTGTCAAATGGATCACTAGTGATCAGGGCTGCATATGGGTACTGAGGAAGGTGGATGAGCTCGTATACGCACTTGGTGCAGCTCAGCATAGCGTAGCTAGAGTAAATCTTTGAGCGATACCACTACATCTGCACCTGAAAATGATGAGCGAGTACTCCAGCAAAAGTGGCTTGGTTAATTAGATGCCACGCACAAATTGATTCGATTACGGTAAGATGAGCGTAATCATACGATCTGTCACGTGCTGCCTATGTCACTTTCATAGAACTTGTGGTGTCTTGGGAAGGTCCTGAGGAAGGTCTTCATGTGTTGCGCAAGGAGTAACCAATCACTGCTAAACTTCTCATAATATCTATTCTAGTGGTTGTTACGATATGGTGAAATCATAGAATACGGGCTACGGGTATCATTTGAGGTAGGCTCGAATGCCTAATGTACACCCGGTGAGTTTATTTTCTTACTAATTAGCTTCACTTACACAGTATGCTGCATCAGCTAGTAACCCATTAATTCGTTGTTACCGTTTTAACTCTTGCATTTGTAGCCGATCATGATTATGATGCTGATAATTAGCGCTTACAGAGGGCGATTGATCTCGCCTCTCTAGCAACCGTGCATTTAATAAAACCAAGCAACTTTTGCGTTACGCCCTTACTTCATCTGCATACAAGGCATTAGATTTGGAGTTGATACTATAGATTTGTAAAGTACATTTCAGACAGTGAACTGATTCTGATGACAACTAGCAGTAAGCGAAAGCACAAATAAACCTCACCCTATTTTTCTACTCCCAATAGCTTTGCTTGTTTCATGCTTATTTTGGGGTAGCTGTGGTTATCTTTTCAATTGTCATCAACAGACTTGCCAACGAGCAAGTAATTCTTGGCACTTGGTTAGCGGAAAGAGCACAATATGGTCCGTGACCGGTGGCACGTCCCTACAGTAGGCACGTTCACAAACCAAGTACTTGCAAGTACTTGCTTGTTGGCAAGTCTAGTGATCAAAGAATAGGTATAATCATTAGCATGCAATGTAAGGGCTGGCGGAGGGAAAACGGAAATGTGTTAAGTAAGAGAGCTACCCAAACAATTTGTTTCCGTTCAAACATGTACAAAAGTTCATAAACAAACTAACTTGCTTCACGTATAACTTGGTGCCGACTTCCGGTGGTGTTTTGGCAATTTGTTCTACGGATCCATGGAATAGTATTAAATCGCATTTTACGACATCATATCTTGCGTCAGTTTACCATATTCAAAGAAGGCAAAGGATGCCGGGTGCCCTTAAAAAAACCAAGAATAAGCCCAAGAAGCCCAAGAAGCTTAATGTTGCTAGAACCCAACAATTGTGAGTTTACCGGTTCCCATCTTATAAAATCGTTCGACCTTGCTAGTTCATCCTCATCGAACTAACATTTATAGACCCGTGCGTAGTCAACAATAAATCCAAAACAATACACTGATAATAGCTAACTCAATGAATACTCCATAGTACAAAAAAGCAGAAACCAAAAAAACGGACGATAACGTATTTGAAAACTATGACCAAAATCATGCCGAATTATTACACTCGGAAGCCAAGCAAGCTTGGGATCGCAGGGCTAAACCCAAAGCCAGCTCCGGGTCAAAACACAACAAGCATGAAAAACAGGCAGCATCCATAATTCAAGCCATTCGGGAATATGAAAGGCGCACTATTTTTGGAAACCAAGCAACAGAAGAAATACCAGGCCCTGAAACTCGAGACATGGGCGGTCAGTTCCTGACGAACAAGGACCGAATTGAACATAGGAGCTTGTTATTCAGGATTGCAAAACTGCTTCCGAAAGGTTGTCTTCTGCATCTTCACTTCAATGCCGAGATCCCTGTTCAGCACCTGCTAGAGCAGGCGCGGTCGATGGAAAATATTTACGTACGAAGCACCCGTCCCCTTATTACAAAGGAAGACCTAGATCAAACAGAAATGGCGTTCAATGTACTAGACAACAGCAAAGTCGAGAAAAACGTAGACATCTTCTCGCAATACTACCCTGGGAACGAAACAAACTGGAAAACGGAAGAATGGAAATGGTGGGTTTGGATGCCCTGGAAACAATTCCGAAACGACTTTGGGCGATACTTCCCGGATTATTGTAAAAAATCAAGGCCAGAAGGTGTATCCTTGGAACCTGCTGAAGAGTGGCTGAAGTCCAAGATTGTGCTGAGCGAGGAGGAAGTTTATGGACTCACCCAGACAGTAAACGGGTAAGTGCTACGTATGCACTTGCACATTTTATGGCTGAGTAATGTACAGAGTTTGGGCGCGGTTCAACCAAGCGACTCGATGTGTCAAGGGCTTACTAAATTATGAAAGTGCCTATAAATGGTACATAGGCGCTGCAATTGACAGCATGATCAAGGACAAGGTAATGTATGCAGAGCTTAGACCTATGCTACTTGACAAATCCATCCCCACAGACAATGGTGAAGGTAAGGTCGATAACTCGTCACAAATGCAACTCATCATAGACGCTGTTAAAGAAAAGCAAGCTGAGCTTGGGGAGAAGAAGCTGTACCAATTCCCATTCGGGCTGAAGATCATATACTGCACACCACGGTCGATATCGACAGAAAGGATGAAAGAAGAGTTGAGTCATTGCATCGAACTAAAACAAAAATTTCCGGATTTGATCTGTGGTAAGCAGATGTTGCTTCATCAAATTAGACTTTGTTGCTGATACAGTCTAGGGTTTGACCTAGTAGGAGCAGAAGACCGTCCAAACCACATTGGGTTCTACAAGAATGAGCTTATTTCCTTTAGGAAGGAATGTCGGAAATTAAGTCTTGATATTCCATTCCTATTTCATGCTGGCGAGACCCTCTTGGACACTGGAGGCTCGGTCGACCCTAGCAAGTCAAACCTTTATGATGCTGTACTACTCAAAACAAAACGAATTGGGCACGGCTTTTCACTCATGAAGCATCCGAATCTTGTGAAAAAGTTCCGAAAAACGAAGACGAGCCCTGGGATTTGTATCGAGCTGTGTCCTATCTCAAACGAAATTCTGCACTTGTGCAGAAACATCAAAGAACATCCTTTCCCGGAGCTATTGGCCGCCGGAATACCATGTACAATCAACACAGACAACCCGTCTTTGTTCAGGTATGTCTAATTTTCACATGATTCTGAGCACGTACAAACTGATTGATAGCAACTCCATGTCTCATGAATTTTATCAAATCATGGTTGGTGCGCCCACAATTTCCCTCTACAGCTGGAAACAGTTAGCAAAATGGAGCATTGAGTATAGCTGCTTGTCAGCGACCCAAAAGAAGAAAGGAAATCGTATCTTAGAGCAGGACTGGGAGGACTTCTGCAAACTGATTAATGAAAAATATGGTAGCCTCATGGACGGCGATAAGATCAACGAAACGAACGCAAAAGCACTATATTCAAAGCTGCCGGTTATGTAGTGGGCAAGGACGTGGTTATCGCACGTGAGACCAAGTCACTAAAAATGGTTCTTATGGTTGATATCAATCACCCCTCTCATATTCTATCTCTTTATTTGCTACTGCAATAACTACCCTTTGAATCTTAAATGACGTTTTGGCATCGAGATTCTGGCTTTGGAGCAGCCGCTCATTTCTCATGAAGGTATTTTAGTTTGGTATGGAATACCGTGCATACTTACATAGTATCTGCAGTGAGATAAACGGTAGAAAGGTAAGAGATAGGTAAGAGTGATTGTAGTGCTGATGCTGGCAGAAGGACGTGCGACAAAATTAGGAGATATCATTGGCATAAAACTTTGCATGCTATCCAAAGCGTCAAGCCAAATGCTGACATCGTTCTTGACTGAGGTCCCAGATTCTTCCTTTCAATATTGTTATAGCAATGGATTACTAAAGTCTATCCCTGCGTGGCGGAAAACCCGGTGTCCTGAAAAAATGGACGAATTTCAGATATCACGAATCTCTGTATCAATGTAAATAGAGCGATAAACCTATTTCTAATTTTCAATATGACACTCTTGTGTTGTGGTTGACGGAAAGAGAACATAGTAAAGAAAAGTTCGCGATATTTGCGATCTTATTGGGTTTTCCGCCACGCAGGGATAGACTTTAGCAAAATAAGCTTCTTTCGGCCAAAATTTGCCATGGAACAGGTTGAGTAACTAATATATTAAATTTTTAGAGGATTCTACTAAGTAGAGCTATAGAAATTAAGTTTAGTACTTTATGCTGCGGCGCTTGCCCGGGGAACACGTTACAGCTGACGCATGAATCTACAGCCGCGCCCTCTGCACGCCCAACCCTCAGCCCATCAAGCCAGTTGGCGCTCTCAGTAAACAGAAGAAGTGGGAATTTGACGCTACTTTGGTGACGCCTCACCAAAAAGGAGCCTTCTTTGCAGTATTATTACGCAACAACAAATAGAGGAAATTATTTTAATATTTATATTTATATAAATAATTATTCTCTTGATATAACTATATATTAAATTATAAGTAGTAAAACTTATTATAGAGTTGATAATAGCTCTTAGAGGGAAAATACTTTAAAAAAAATAGAAAAATTTAACGTTCTCATACAAATTTCTTTAAATTTAACCTAAATCCCTCTTCTATTACAGCCTACTCCTTTATATTACTTCCTTACTTATAATGTTTTTTAAAAGAGATAGCTTAAGCAATTTAGAAGGTATATAGAAAGTTTTAACTTTATAGATTAGAAGGTTGTAGAGAAATAATACTGTAAAGAGGGCTTATTTTTGGTGAAGCGTCACCAAGTTCCGGCAAATTCCCACTTCTTCTGTTTACCGAGAGGGCGTTCTACTAAGCGTAAAGGCGGACATCCGGCTTGGGGATATGGTGGTTAGTCAGCTGCATTAGACCTTCGGCACACCTCCAAACTCAATAGCATTCCAAAATTCCAGCGCAACAAGCCGGGCCCGATAGCACTGCTCTTGGAGTTGAGATACGTGCATTTCTAAAGTAGGTGACTAGTTTCTTCTGTTTGCATTTGATAGGTCCGACTGAAGCTATACATATGAAGCGGTTGCGGCTACAGCTGTGCTACATATAGGTTATGACTCAGCTTCAACCCGTAAGGCTGAGGCAGTCGCGATGTCTCTGCCCCATTCCATTCCCTTTTCCCTTCTCATCAGCTTTGATAGCTTATCCTACTATTTTGAACAGGATCCGAATCCATTCCACAGTTTCAAGCTTCCCAGATACATAACCTTCCTGACAAGCGATGACTGACAACGCGCCGACAGCCGCGGCGGACGCACAACAATCGCGGGATCGTGGCCGGCGGCATAAGGTTATCCGGTGACGCGAAGCGGATCGGTGCGCCTTGTTAATACCAGAGTCCTACCCCGTGCTAAACTGTCATTAGGCTCGCAGACAATCAACCAACTACCCAGGCACCCAGGCACCCAGGCAAGTCGCTGCGCGCGATGTTGCGGCCCGCCGGCCATAGGCTAACGCCGTCCCTCCAGCGAGACCAGAGACCCCGCCATTCCCTTCCTGCGTCGCCCCCTTCCGCCGCGACCAGGACTTCGTCAATCGCGGAACGCTGCTCGATCAGATACGCGAGAAATGCTCAGCACCGGCGTCGCGCACAGCGCTGGTGGGTCTAGGCGGTGTAGGGTAAGCCAGGGGAATCCTCGGCGACGACTAACACTGGCATGGGAAGTCGCAACTCGCCATCGAGCACCGCTATCGAACCGAGGAGACATCTCCAGAAACGTGGGCGTTCTGGGTGCATGCCAGTAACGCGGACCGCATCGAACAAGGCTACCGCGACACCGCAGACCAGGTCAGGCTGACTGGCCGGAACGATAACGCAAGCAGACATTTTCAAACTCGTTCACAACTGGTTCTGCAACGAGAAGAACGGCAAGTGGTTGCTGATCCTTGACAACGTCGACGATGTCGCAGCCCTCTCTCTACCAGCGAGCAATGACCCGAAGACACAGGTGAGTGGTAGCGCTCGCCCACGGTATCTCTTCTCGTATCTGCCCCAGAGCAAGAACGGTTCGGTGCTGGCCACCAGTCGGACGAGGAGCGTGGCGTTGCAGCTGGTGGAGGAGGGCGATATCATATCCATTGAGCCCATGGATGACCACGGTGCTCAAGCTCTTCTGCAAAAGAAGTTAGGAGAGGAGGTGGACAAGGACAGCACTGCCGAACTAGCAAGGGCCCTCGAATTCATGCCACTCGCTCTCGTGCAGGCGGCCGCATACATCCGACAACGATCACCTAGGCGTTCGGTGCAGCAATACCTAGAGGAGTTCCACAAGAGCGACAGGAAACGGACGGGCCTGCTTAACTACGACGGAGGCCGTCTCCGGAGAGACGAGGGAGCCAAGAACTCTATTCTTATAACGTAGCAAATCTCGTTCGACTATATACTCCAGGCCAGGCAGCCAGCGGCAGACCTGTTGTCATTGATGAGCTTCTTTGACCGACGGGGGATTCCGGAGGCGCTTCTCCACAATCAAAATAAGACAGAGAACAGACACGGGGGCGTAGAAGCCATTAATCCAAGCAGCAGTGACAGTGACAGCGACGATAGTAATTCAGAAGCTAGCGTTGGCGACGGGTTTATCGGGATTACCACTAATACTAGCACGTTCGACATGCATGGGCTTGTGCAGCTGGCTACGCGGAAGTGGTTGGAAGAGCAGGGCCAACTAGAAACATGGAAGCAGCAGTACATCAACAATCTTTGCGCGGCATTTCCGACAGGGGAACACAAGAACTGGGCCCAGTGTCAGGCGCTCTTTCCGCACGCTAAGTCAGCGCTGTTGCAGCCGCCTAAGTCTAGGGAATCCTTGAAACAGTGGGCTCTACTATTGTATAATGCAGCATGGTATGCGTGGCAAAAAGGAGCGATGCGGAGAAGCTGTCCGTAAAATCAATGAAAGTTAGGAAAAAGTTGCTAGGGAAAGAGCATACAGCTACATTAAGTAGCATAGCGGTGGCAGGGCTAGCAGCGAAGCTTGCGGGGCGGTGGAAGGAGGCCGAAGAGCTGGAGGTGCAAGTGATGGAGACGAGAAAGAGGGTGCTTGGGGAGGAGCACCCAAGCACTTTGAACGCTATTAACAATCTCGCATTCACACTCAAGTCCCAAAACCGTAACAAGGAGGCCATTTCATTGATGGAATCATGCTTTTAGCTGCGCAATCGGATCCTTGGCAGTCATCATCCAGACACAGAGTCGTCGCTTGAAACATTAAAAAAGTGGCAGATGGGGAACACTGTAATAGGACTATGTGCGGCTTTAATACGTAGAATACTAAGCTAGTGTAAAAACAGAATAGGACGAACTGTGTAAGCAAACCGCTCTAACCATAGGGTTGTGCGGCGGCGATTTCCGTAGGCAGTTCTAGAGAGCTACAAGTTGGTGTTGGTGACCGGAGGCACGGCCAAAGTTGAATCGGGTCGCAGGACTACGGGGCTGGGGCCGGCTCCGCACAGCTGCAGGCTGAGTCTTGAGTAAATTACACGGTGCTAGTTACGTGAGACGTGCGGGATCGTATCGCACTAGCCTATATTGATAATTACTTTCATTGAAGGTACCGATACGCGTGGCGACCTTGCGTGAATCTTCGTGCGATAGCAGCTAACGCTAATGGTGGCTTTTGAACACTGCAGTAAAGTTCGTAGGCTTAGATAGGACCATTATATGGGTTTTAGTAGCGGCAAGAGCGTGATGATGGTGCTGTAGCAGAAGAAGTCTCTTTCGCGACAAAAGGAGGCTCTCTACAAATCAGGCGCGGCGACGGCAACGCGATGGTAATTCTTGGGTGCGAAGGTGCCTACATGTCTAGGATCACTTATAGCACATGCGTAATGTGAAGATATAATAGATATTTGTAAGCTTATAGGATCATCAGAAAATGTGAGAGATGATTGTGTTGTATTGTAAGGTATCTAAGGTGCAAGATATACTGTGATGATCGAGTCTAGGTCCTCAAAGGGGACCCTTTATTAGGGATAACCCTTAGTAAGGGATGTACTGGAATATCAGCCCGAGCTCTTGTAGGTCACCTAGGTTTACACACCCTCTTCAGTTTGAAGGTAGCTAAAAACTGATTAATCAAGATGTAGAGAAGATTGAACCACCCCTAGGTGTACACATGATTAGGAGCTGGTTGCTAGGTTTCAACCAGAGCACGTTAAGCCTCATCAAAAACCCAGTGGGAAAAGAGTACCACCAGTAATCAGTGTCTTGAAGTAAGGAGGGTAGTAGTCTATGATTAATTAGTGAGTGTGCTGGTGTATAGAGATGTACTCGTTAATTGAGGTTGGTGTTGCCAGGAATTAGGATCTGGACTTGAGTAGTTATGCCAGGAAGAGCAGAGCATCTGGACTTGCTTATTTATGCCAGGAAGAGTAGCATCTGGACTTGCTTGTTTGTGCCAGGAAGAGGAGCATCTGGACTTGCTTGCCGGGAATAGCGTCTGGCCTTTTGCCAATGGACTTCGCCTTAGAATTCAGTGCGCACGACACTAGGTTGCAATACACTGGGGAGCAACTCCCAGGACTCCTAGCCGCTGCTACCAACGGTCCGTAAGGACAGGTCGTTGCCAGTCTGATAGGACGTCTCCTAGAGCAGAACTGATGATTCAGATGCAAGGACTTTGCAATTGCCACGTAGTGGACTTTTTGAAGGTGCCAGGGACTGGACTTTTGCGCTGCTGCCAAGTACGTTGGACTTTAAGTTGCGCTGCTGCCTTAAGAGAGGCGTGTGTTGGGTAGTCGCAAGCGTTTGCAAGAGAGTAGTTGCCTTTTTAGCTATGCGCGTGCTACTGTTTTGCTGGTTTACTCGCGTGCATACAAATCAACTAATTTGTTCGATTTTCTATCGTCATGAGGAACCTGAAATGGGTTTAAGAACCTATCTTAAGTTCCTTGTGTCGGTATTTTTGGTATATATGAATCAATTAATTATTTGATTTACTATCGGCTTTAGGGACTTGATCGCTAAAGTGCCTCTTTAGAGATTAATTAATCTCTGAAGTGCTACTTTAGAGACTGAGTCCTTCTAGTCGATATATTTTGCACAAGTTCAATTCTGGGTTAGAACCTTTTATGCTTCTTTTTGCTCTTTTTATGCTTTGGCAGAGAGAGTAGACGCGTTGCGCGTTCGTGCGTAGGTTGTTTACCCAATTAATTGAATGAACTATACACTAAAAGGTGCATATATGTATTGTATAATTGTTGATTCCTATACAACGGTATTCCTTGTAGTAGAATCTATTACAAGGAATACCTTTGGCTTATTTTTAGGTATAGGTTGTAGGTTCAATTCCAGGTTAGGGATTATTGTTTTTACACTTTTTAGGTAGGAAACGCAGGAGCCGCAGCGACTGGTAGGTTGGGACCGTTGGTGGCAGGGACTCGGGAGTAGTTCAAGAGAGACTTCCAATTGACGAACTTCTGTTTAGGGAGAAGCTTGGTGAGACCATCTGCCGGTTGAGATTTTGTATCAATATACGCGACTTTGAGAGTATCAGCTTAAACTGCTTCACGTAGCCAGTGATGATGAATATCGACGTGACCAAGAGTAGTCTTTAGTTTCGGGGCTTCAGCTGTAAGAAGGCGAATTGTCTGCTGGTTATCACAGAAGAGGATCTGGTCGTTGTCTGGGTAAAGACCAAGATCATGAAATACTCTCCACCACCAGATACACTCAGTACCTGCGGATGAAGCAGCAATTAATTCAGCTTCAGTGGTTGATTTAGTGACGCAGTGTTGGAGAGTCGCTTTCCAGTCGATTGGGCCGCCAAAAAGATAGAAGATATAGCCTTGTGAGGATTTACGGGTAGCCTTGTGATCAGCATAAGAAGCATCAGTTGCTCCAAAGAAGTCTGGTTCGTCTTGATTAATAATTTGGATTGTATGGTTGGTCTCAGAAGCTGAGTAGTGTAGGGCGAGGTCTCTTTCATGAAATAAGTATGCTAGGCATTGGTATGCAGCTGCTAGATGTATAGCAGAAGGATTTGTAAGGAATTCCGCAAGTTTTGAATGAGCCTTAGAGATACAAGGCTTGGTAGCTCCTGCGGCATAGCTAATTGATCCGACTATTTGAGCGTACCGGTGTATATTAGCGTCATTCTTGACTTCAGTAGACGGAAGTAGTTCTTCCAATGGTAGAGGAGTGACAGGAGCTTTTGTCCATAGCTTGGGTGAAGGATATCTATAATAGATAGTTTCAATATAGTCCTTCTGGGATAGCCAGATGTCACCATTTTCCCTATCTCTATGTGTAGTAATGCCGCAAAAGGTCTGTAGATTGCGGTCTTGAAGATTGGTGATCTCATAGCGTTTGCAGAGCTTGCGCTCAAATTCATCCAGAGCGGCAGAGTGGCCAGGTTTTGCCATAGTAATGATATTATCTACATAGAAGAAGACGATTAGACGATCATTTTTCCAGAGACAATTGCAGTCAAGGACTGGAGTAAGGCCAAAGGACTGAAGAGTTTGCATAAGATTCTTGTACCAAAGAATGGGAGAGGTCTTAAGACCATATAGAGCTCGCTGCAGTTCCCAGATATAGAGTCCATCATTAAAGCCTTCTGGTTGATAAGTAAAGACTGGTTAAGGAAGGGATGCATTTGTGAACGCGTTGACAGCGTCATATTGTCTGATCTCTAGGTTGAAGTAGGCAGCAATTGCCATGAGGGCGCGAAAGATTCGGACGGCAAGGGTAGCCGCATGAGTATCTTCAACAGTTGTTTGAAGATCGCCTCTAACACAGATGCGCGCCTTATACTTAAGGAGATAACCATCTGAGTCAAACTTGTACTTGAATACCCACATAAGAGGAAGGATCTCTAGAGTAGAGGTATCAAGTTCCTGGATGCGACGCTTAACGTAGGTTGACTTGCGTTGGATTGTATCAAGCTCCTTAGAGCAGGCGTTAATAAATCCTTGCTTAAAGATATCTGGGAGCTTTTGGACATCTGGCCAAAATCTTGGCTCAGTTGGAAGCTGAGATCGATGAAATCTGATCTTAGGAGCTAGAGAGGAGGCAGTAACAAAAGAAGCCCGATAAGCGGAGACTGCGTTGGCTGAGCGAGTGCGCTTTGATCCATCAGTAATAACGTTTGAGGGTTGAATATGCTGATTGGTTCGGTATTTGCGCTTCTGTTTAGGTAGATCTTCAGATGTTTGAGAGTTCATAGAGACTAGAGAGGGATAAGAGTTTGCTGGGCCACTGGATGGGTCCTGAGTAGTTGCTGGTATTGCAACAGAAGGTGAGGTCGGAGTGTTTAACCCCTGTTCTTCCTCAGATGAGGCTGATGAGAGAGTTTCATCATCAGTAACGTCCTGGTGCTCAATGTGATTGATTATCTCTACGAGCTGATTACCGGATACGAGTAGATCTTCATCAGATCCAAAGAATTGAGATTCATCGAAGGTAACGTCTCTAGTGCGTATGATTTTGCCTTGATGACCACGAGATGAGGCTTTAGGTAGCCATATGCGATATATATTGCGGGAGTCTTGCCCGGCAAGATAACCAATGAGAGCACGAGGGCTGAGTTTGTCTGTCCGCCTGATTTTCTTGCGGAGCGCGTATGCGCGGCAACCATACATGCGTAGATGGGCTAGAGAGGGTTGCTTGCCATAGGCAGCTTGAAATGGCGTCCTCCATTCGAGTGATTTGGTTGGAGTACGGTTGAGAAGGTAGCCAGAGTATTGATATACTTCTGAAATGAGATGGATTGGGAGATTGGCACTAGTGATTATTGATCGGCCTCGCTCAATAAGCGTTTTGCCAGAGCGTTCAATATGACCAGCTTGCTCAGGTGTATCAGGAGCTCGCAGTTGGAGCTGAATTCCCTCAGATGCAGCGTATGACGCTAGAGAAGAGTTGTTAAGTGCAGAGTCGTCTTGAAAGCCATAGCTGCGTTCTCTATCTAGCAGAAGGAATGTTGGAGAGATATTGAATTCGCGTTTAATGGCTCGGTCTAACCTAACAAAGGCTTCAAGAAGGGTTTCTTTAAATCAGTTAGGTATTGTATAGACGAAGTTGAACTTAGTAACTAGGTCATAAGCATGGAAGACATAGCGATCTCCGCTTAGAGCAATTGAGTCTAGCTCAATTAGATCAATCGCCAATTATTCAAATGGTTTCGAGGCACCACGTTCTCTGTCTGATCGTCGAGAGATAATCTTTGTTGCTTTGTTGACTTAGCACAAGGAGCATTCAACGGTTGATGGTGGATTAGTTGTGAGGCTATTAATGCCAATCACATTACTTGAGAGATGTTGAATTGGTTCTTGGCCTAGATGGCCCATAAGGATGTGTGCTTGAAGGCCACTTAGTTGACGAGCTTTAAGAGGCTCATACGAGTTTTTGTGACGTTTGGATGCATAAGCAGCGAAGGGTTGAGATAAATCAGGTAGCTCAGAATTGACTTGGGTTGAAACAATCCAGTGACCACCACATCGGCTGACGTTGGCAAGAGTAGCTTGAGTAGAATCCTTATGGAGTTGATAGAGGATATTGCGTCCAGAATCAAAGTGGATATTAGCTGGAGAGAGCCTCGAAAGTGAGACAAGGCTAGTAAAGAAGCTTGGAATGAAGGCAACGTTTTTGAGAGTTGTTCCCCTCCTTCCGTTAGGTGTGTTGAGCTTAATCTTGCATTCACCCCACGCTTGGATGCGCATCTTTGTTCCTCCTGCGAGTACAACGTCTGAGTCAGTGGCAGGTTTTTGCCATATGAACCCAGTGGCATTGTTGGTGATGTGAAGATCTGATCCTGGATCCAAGATCCATTGGTGGAGAAGCTGGCTTTATTGTGTTTGAGTGCCGAACGCGGAATAGTAAATAGCATGTGACTGGTGCGGCTGATCAGTGTCTGATAGCTGGTCTCCTAGGTCTATCTCTGCGTTGCTTGATTGGCTTGCATGAGAGTCTTGGCTTAGCTTTTTCTTTGTTCGAGTTCTAATACTAGCCAAGATTTTGGTTCGTTGAGGTGAGTCCTCCCATGCAGTAACTTTGTTTGCCTTTTTCTTGTCTAGTTTGAAATTCTTGTTTCTGAGAATGGGGCAGATGTAGGGGCATAATCCCCAGAAACCGTCGTGTGAGTCTCCATCCCCACAAGGGCAAGGATTCTTCTGCATCTTTGAGAATGATCTTTTTCGATCATTTGGATTTAAGTCGGTGTTGGCGTTGTATGGAGACTGATCTCCATTCAGAGTAGTTGCAAAAGCCGAGTTATTAACTTTAGCAGGTTTTTGGTGCAAGAAGCTGGCTTGGAGGAAGTCGGAGATAAGTCCTTCAACAGTAACTTCGTCTGGAATTGCTGGTGCTTCTACTTGGATTGGATCAAGGACGTTGCCGATTGTGGCAGAGCTGGCTGTGCTGGGATGAGTGCGGAGTTGCGCCTCGGTGTATCTTTGTTCAGCTTTCTTGATACTGATGGCTAGAATAGATGCGTAGCCGCTGTTGATCTGATTGAACGCAATCAACAGGTCTTTTTGAGGAAGAAAATCCTGAACGTCGGGAATTTGGTACAGCGCAGCCTTATTGAAGGCTAGCAGGAAGTCATTGCACCAATCCTCAATGCTGGAGCGTTTGGGCACGTATTTCATTGCCCTAAGATAGGCTATGCGTGCTCCTGCTTCCTCCTCAATTAGTGACTGGTTATATAGCTTGTACAAGACTTTAACTTAAGTTGTGCGGCACTGTGGATTCCGTGACGCAGGGATAGATGACCACCACCCTGACTTTGAGGCTGAGTCGTATTCAATGGGGTAACCACATCTAAAATGTAAATCTTGCCATTCTACAGCCAAGCCCAGCGATTGGAGCTATAATACTCGATTGTCGCACGAATCGACAGCAATACCCTGAATGCTCGAGTATGCTGACCACACGTATGTTTCCGTCAATGCCTGTAGATCATAAAGAATTTGGACACCGATCACGTATCTGGGAAGAGCTAAGCCAGAAGCATGCATATACTCACGGTCAGCGCAGTCTCTGCTAGGTGATAACTAGTCTGCTTGTTTGCTAAGGGGTTTAGCAGAGCTTACAAAGATGTCAAGTGAAGTGGGCTTCCATAAAACAGTAATTTCTGCGTGTTATACTTGACTACATGGAATGAGCCGGGGACAGGAAAGGTGTCAGACTTTGATACGCACATCCTATTTGCCTCCTGCTAGCCAGTGATGTGTGACTTGGACTTGTGATCGGCCCTTCACTTCTTTGCATAAGCTACCCATCTGCGCATCACTGCATGAGGCACATTTTAATCCCCTGTCTCCCAGTGTAGAAGCCACCAGGATCTGCGCCTCTCGCTGAAGCACACCCGTGAACTGTAGTCACGTTCCTATCGTGGCTTCTAAACCTGACGGCTATGTCTCACTATTTAGCTCAGTTCGGATGAAAGCTATTTCCGGCATAGAGTCGACAGCGCATGACGGCCCACCTCATCTACGCCTCTGCTGCAGACAAGGTTCCTGCTAAGAAGCATTGATTTCGAATCCTGGATACGCATTCACCTGTCTTGCGCCTCTTTCCTGCCGTGTATGGCGGACACGAACCCCTAGTCTGAATAGCAAGCTCTAGGGCCGTGTCCCGCCTCTCGGAAGCAGCAATGCCACAGGAGCCAATTTCTAACATCGTATGACTTTGGTCGCCAGGAGATATGCAACACTGTCTCCAGAGGAGAGATTGGTCAGCAGACTTGCCAACAAACAAATCAAACAAATATGAGCCGTTATATTTGTTTGTTTGTAAGCTGAGAGCCCTGTTATTTGTTTGATTTGTTTGTTATGAGCGATTATTTGCAAATATTTGATTATTTGCAAGTATTTGTACAAACTATATGACTCGCTTACATACAAATTAGAGTGTAGGGGAATCCCACTCTTGTATATTGTACTCTTGAATAATCTCATCGTCAGTAACCTTACTCTTATTATCATCGTAAAGAGGCGTAAACCCTGCTTTAAGCCACGCGCGTATTAACTGCAACGCTGAGAGCTGTTCGCTGCCAAGATGGCGGCGTTTTGGCTCAAGCAAGTCACCAAGCTCACTAAAGAGGCGCTCGCAATCGCTGCTAGATGCTGGGATTGTCAGTATATCGATCGCAAAACGCGCCAAATTGGGGTATTTTGGGCGTAGTTGTATCCAGTACTTGACTGGGTTGCCATCTGCCTCGTATTGCTCGCGCGTCCATACTAGCTCCAGCAACTTCCAGCGCTCAAACTCGTCAACTGGCGCGTCTCTACTGCTACTGCGATCTATATACGCGCTAATTGCGTCGTCAATACTGTCCGTAAGCGGCGTAGTTAGGTAAGATGAGCGCTGTTATAGGGGTCTATATGCTGCCCAAAGCCGCTAGAAGCCTACATTAGCAGCGTTAAGCCACTCAGTTCTCTCAACCCAGCTGTTATCGCAGTAGTATTTGTAGTATGGATGGAGGCAGACAGCGGCATAGTAAGCGGGCGAGTCGTCGAGCTTGTTGTAGTAATCGTTGGCTTTGCGCCACGCAGCTAAGAGGTTGATTACGAGGTGATCTTCGGGAGCTTCGGCGTGAGCGTTGAAGTTGACGTCCCTATATGGGCGCGTACGCGCTTCGAGTGAGTTGAGGACGTATTCGAACACTGGTATAATCTCATATACTGTACCAAATTTGCCAGCTTTACCGCGCCCTTCTAGGCGAGTTGTAGCAAGCTTTAGCGGCTTTAAGCAGTCCTGGTACTCTGTAATTACTGCCCAATCAGCTGCTGTAAGTCCAGTTGATCTCATCCAGTTTGGCGCCTCTAGTAGCTGGTTATTGTGGCGGGCAGCGTACGCATCTTTAATTGCTGTTGCGTTTATATGGTGCTCAGCGTATAAGTTATACGCTAGTTGAAGCTTTGTAGCGCGTTCAAAAGTTGAGTAGAATGAGTTCCAGCGTGTAATAACTGGCTTAACTGGCTCAAGCGTTCGAAGTCTCTCATTAGCTGGAAGCTCAGCGTTAGCAGCCTCTTGGAAACTGCGGAAAAGTGCGTGTTGTTGCGGCGTCTTGATATAATTGACGATAGCAATTAAGACGCCTAATGGGCCCTCTCTGCGCCACTCTTGCATATACTGCTCCTCTATATTGCAGTACTCTTCAGCGTTGTTATAAGCGTCTTTGTTGGTGCTGTGTATAATCTTTTGGCCGATAAGATTGAGCGTATGGCAGCCGCAACGGAGGCGCCGATGGGCTGGGTTGAAGTTGAACTCACAAGCAATTATAGTAATTGCGGTATCGTTATTCGCGGCGTTATCGAGTACAAAGTAGCCTAACTTATCACTAGTTATACCGTATACTTTAAGCGTTCGAATAATAGCTTTAGCGATAGCCTCGCCAGTATGGGCACCTGCAAGTTGTGGCAGGTCGATAGGTAAGTCGTGTATTACTCCAAAAGCGTCAGCAAAGTGAGCAATAATACCAAAGAAGCTACGTTTACCGCCTTTTGTCGTCCAGCCGTCGAAGCTTATATGTATCTTACTTATAGCTGACGACAGAGCTACGACGACTTGGGGCTGTAGGTGCTTGTAAAGTCTCATTGCAAACGCGCTGACGCTAGTTCTACTCACCCATAACGCTGCCTCGCCCTCTGGGTTGAGATAACTGATAATCTCTCGGAACCGCGGTGTCTCAATTTCGCGGAGTGGGTGGTTGTTTTCGACGAGCCATAGTACAATAAGCTGCCGAAAGTACTGTACGTTGAAGTCGCCCATCGCGTTAGCAGCGTGCTGCTGGACTTCTCCACCAGCTGCAATATATCCGCGCAAAGAGAGCTGCCCACGCGACTGTTGGGCTGCGTTACGCTGCTGTTTTGGGCCATCTTTCGTGAGATTATGGCCAACTTTTGGGAGGCCAAGATGGGTTGCTGCCGACGAGGTAGCCTTTGTAACGTCGACTATACCGCCGCGGCCAGCGTCAACAAGCTTATGCTTATGGCAGTACTTGCATATAAACCATAACTTGGATGGGTCTCTACGCTCTGCGACGCGATAGCCATATGCAAAAACCCAGCTTTTTGGGCGTTTCTGAGTTGCCAGTGGCTTTATATATCCCGGTAAACGCGCCCAATCAATGCCGTCAAACTCATCAGCAGCATTAACTTCATCTTCAACCTCTATACTCTCTGGAGACTCGCTTGAAGCTACTGTAACAGCGTGGCTACTCTCAGTAGGCGGCGTAATCTCTGCCTCGAGCTGCGACTCCAAAAATTGCGACTCAAAGGTTGGCTCTGTCGACTGCAAAACGGTGGCCTGGCTCGTAGCTAGGGCTTCGCGCGGCGATATAAGCTGAGATGGAGGCGTCGAGGCAGGCTGAGATTGGGCAGCAGCGCTGCGGCCAGCAAATTTCGATCGTTTATTGCTAACTGAAGCAGTGGGTACGCGACGTTTGGGCGGCATGTTGGCAGTCAAAAACACCAAAAAAACGCGTCAATATGGGCGAGATGGGACGTAGCTGAGATGGCCGAGATGGAACGTAGCTGAGATGGCCGAGATGGAACGTAGCTGAGATGGCCGAGATGGGACGTAGCTGAGATGGCCGAGATGGAACGTAGCTGAGATGGCCGAGATGGGACGTAGCTGAGATGGCTGAGATGGGATGCAGTTAGTAAGCAACTACAACACCAAAAATGTATCGCGAGATCAACTTTACAGCCAACTTTTGAGCTTCAAAGCTTATGACCCGATTTACCAAATACTTGCAAATATCCAAATATTTGTCAACTTATTTATTTGTTTGACTTGGTAACCTGAGAGGGGCTTATTTGTTTTGTTTGTATTTGTCTTGGCAAATAATACGAACAAATACTTGCAAATTATTTGTTTGTTGGCAAGTCTGTTGGTCAGACCCTGGCTCCGTAGCATGAACGAGTTGTTCGCATCAGCAGACGGTATTATTTGCTGTTAGGTAGCGATAAACACTGCCACAAGCTGATCGAATCATGGCATTGATGTCGCTCGGGCGTACGTGGTAAGGCTTGCGGATTGGGTCCAGAGGCGTAAATGGGTCTCTACCATATCCTGACTCAACGATAGTTTCACTGCCACGCTATAATGCGTGGAGAATCGTTGGTGGCTTAGACGTATCGTAGATATAAATGACTTTATGTTCACTCATAATTGCTGGTCTATGGACACTTACTATCTTCTCCTCCGCTTTCTATCTGCCTCTTACTTTAGTTCACGCTCTGAAACTCCACGAAATGAAGACGCGGAGATGGCCCAACGGAGGAACTTGGCCTGGCCCTGGCCCTCTGCTTAGTGGACATCCATCAAACATTCAAATAGTCGAAGAGTGATCATACACATCTACGCTGAGCGATTAAGAGGTGTTGCACATTGCGGAGTGTAAGCATCACTTTGGTGCGATGCCACTACTTTCATGGGAGCGTACGGCCTGGTCGCAGCGCGGCGTTCGAAAACATTCCCATTCCCTCCAGGCCCGATGTGTAGCGATGCTTATATGAGGAGGATGGCTTGATCATTGATGATAAGTTTTACCATTGGGATAACCAAGATTACTACGTTGGATGCTACGTAGGATGGTATTGGAACTTTCCTTTGCTTCCCCAATTACTCGGCAGAAAAACGCTTCAACGCATTAACGATATTGAGATTTACGTGGATCTCGAAGACTCCGAGGATGCCGAGCGCTCGATTTTGCTAGGCTTTGTCCATGCACTCCACGCTAAACGAAGAAAACAGCCAAGGCGCTTCACCATAAAGTTCACGGTAGCAACGTTAACAGGTGAGAGAGAGGAGGTCGAGTTTTTCCGCTTTCTCCAGGTGTTTAAGGAGGTCCCAGAGTTTAAAGACGTACACTTTGAACTTGAGGACCTGCATCAGCTGAAAGGGGAAGATGGACAACGGCTCCTTTAGAGGGCATGCGCAATCAGATACAGCCTGTTACGGGGAAGTAAACGTAAATTTGAGCAATTTCAGGAGTAGCTTTGACGTCTCTTGTGGTTATAGGAACAAGAATATAGACCCTAATAAGGAAGTTTTCTTAACATATTTACAAGCTTAGTATCGGATGGTGATCAAGACGGACCGGATGCAAACGCTGTAGACCATAAGCTTGTCGCGTGGTGCAACGGTGTTGGGTTTGCCGGTTGGCAGCGTAGTCGAAGACAGGTCTGCAAAGCTTGAAACCAGCGTATTGAACTGATAGGTTGATCGATGTTGTTGCGACAATGGCAGGCAGGGTGTTGGACAGCGTTCGCGAAGAGGAGGGTATATTGCTGCGTGAGGCAACTAAGAAGGGTGTAGTCAATATCGCAAGGTACTTCCACCACGAGACGGTACAGATAGATGGTCAAGACGACGATATCCGCAGCAACGTACGGAGGAGGCTAGACATCACAAGAGCGACGAACTACAAGCCAGAGAAGCAGATGCCGTCACTAAGCACATCAGGACACCGAGTCCCGTGCGGAGATGGGAGCAGCAGCCTCGCTGGGCGGAAGCGATCCTCCGCTGCATCGGCACATCACTCCCACCTAGTAAACGTAACCACTCGAGCTCCCCAATGAAACGTGTAATCATAACGAGAGGCCGACAATTTGAACGCCCTATTCGATGCTTTAAAAAGTTATGAACAGCTCATCGAGGTCACCTGGCTAAGTAAACCCCAAGACGATTCGCCTCAGAATGCCTCTACACCAGCCTGTCACATCGGCGAACAGCCCGAGGATCTTGTACCCAGTAAAGGTAAATTCTATCTTGGCACTAATTGCCTAAACGGTCAAGTTGGCCCTATGCCATGGGAGTCATCCAACTCCATAACCTTTCTCCAGCCTTTATATCAACTCAGCCCTCTCAGCCAGACAATCCATCCGCCAGCGTCTCAGGAACCCGACCACTTATCTTACGGCCCTTTGTACACTTCCTCAACATCCATGCCAAATTTGCCTTCATTTGTTGCATTGCCCGGTATGACTCTCGAGTCTTACATGGAATAGCCGCTAGATCAACACTTTGCGAAGAATGGGATTTCACCAGAGATTTTCAAGGTTCGTGAAAATCTCTATAAAGAGTATAGAGATGTTGCCTCTCAGTTCGATTCCAGTCTGAGCGATACAGATCGCCTTGGTGGCTTTATGCCGCCCGTCAATCCTTCACGTCAACGCACTAATCTCAACGAAACAAGAATCGGCTTTGAAGAAGCCAATCCACCTATCTATCAGCCTTCCCCGACACCCATATCGATTTTTCAGACCCCCAACGTATTAGCACCTTCACTTCAAGTTTTGTCCGTGGACGTCCTACAATTCTCTCATAAAGGATTTGAGCTACCCGTGCCAGTAGAGTTGTCAAATTACTCATCTACGCTAGTGAATACTCTGAAAAGTATCGTTGACGATGGTGCATTAGAAGAAGTTAAGGAAGCTACAAATGTTGATGTGATAAATTGTCACGAACAGACTGTCTTCGCTCTAATCAACCTTCCTGGAACTCGGAGAGAAGGACTAAATGACATATATGGGTATCCCATAGTTTTGGTGGAGAGACTGTTTGCATTGTTTTCTTGTAGTCCACATTATTATTCGCATGGAGTTCGGTGCGATGCAGACATACAACTTTTCATCTCCCATACGCGTTTCTTTGGCGCCACAACGATGCCTTCGAGATATAGGTGTTACAGTGGTGTTAATTAGTATATTAAGGCGTATTTGGGCTAAATTTGAAGCAACTACTACGTGATCACAATGTGCTGTACGACCGCCTACGGCGCCGGCATAAAGGTGTTGACTCATAATCTCATGCCCTAGTGCTAGGCAGCGCCTCAATTGAGGTGGAGTATATCACTCGCTATGATAGATTAGGCATGCCTATACTAGTACCGCAGCTGCAAAATACTATCCAGTATATCTTAGATGCAAATAATCCGTCCCGACAAATCAAGAGTATTTTCCATCGATTTACTGTCAGCAAATCAAGTGAGTGGCATGTTCGTTTGATTAGTTTACTGAAATCTAGTCATCATGTCATAAAGCATTACGGCAAAATTTTCATAAGAAATATCATCAAAATGTATCAAGATGCTTACGATTACCTTATGCTTACAGCCCCTTCGCACATTACCATTCCTTACCAAAACAATGCTCAAGGGTGATTTTCACTGCAAAGATTACTGCTGTGACAGATGCCACTGAAATCTTCGGATTAAGCAAGCGATCTGCTGCTGTATTTCGAGTCCGCTTCTGTAAGCTAATATGTGTGGCTTAAGGACTGTGAGCGGCATCAGTGTCAGCTTCACAAAGACCTCAACATTCACACTTCTACCTTACATCCGTACTAGTATGACCAGCAAGAGGGAAAAAATCTCTTTTGCTAGTCAGACTAGGTGGAATGGTCACTAGCGCAGAATAACCGTTACCTGCTGCATGGAAGAGACATGAAGGTTATGTATCAAGATCAAATTGCCCAGAAGCAAAAAGAACTATAACCATCACGCTCTCCTGGTACTGTGTGACCAATACACCGAAATGCCGTATTCCGAATTGGGTTTCAGCATAATTCTACAGCCTCAGACCCCGTGGTGGCACAGCAGTCGCCGAGGAAGACAATTCGTTGATGCCAGGAAGCAACATCATGCCGATGGCCATGCCCTGCGCCTCTCTAATGCCTCCAGGCCTATGACCAAGAGTACAGCATTTGACGTCTCCGTCTCGTAGATACTCAGGTACGCATACTGTGGATAATGCATTTCTGTGACCCTCGTCTAGGCCTAGATGGAAGCTATGGATGTTGCGTGCCTGGCCCTGAAGGTTGACAGTATCTCCCTCGTATCTTCTTTCATGACCACGTCATTGCTTGCTTCGAGGTACTATGCGGATTACGAATCGTTCAGCCTCTTTCATGCGAGCTATGCACCGACTGTCCTTCTACGAATCCTAATCCACCGCTAGATGCTGCGCCCTTATTAGCTACAGGCATCATTTTCATGCTTTCGTCGGTAGTTGAAACGGAGCATGCCGCGATGCCCAGTCATCCTCCGTGACTGTTATCACCAATTACAGATCAGGAACGCGTGTCTGTGGCAGTGTCCTCTTCCTGCAACGGCATGAATGAGAATACACCTCCCCCTGAAGCCATTAGTCGCTATCGGAGACATGGCGCCGGTGTGGTAAGATATAAGATGCACTGTGTCCCCATGGCTCCTAGCATCCAGTTCGTTTTTTGGTTCATCCCCGACAGCCTACGGGTACATATTGATTTTTTTTGCTCACGAAAATGCCGAAACATCGAAACCGCACAAATAGATACTCCAGGGCATCACCCAGTCCGTATCAGAAGCCTAGCGTCCAAGCCAGCATTACAACCAGCGCTGAGAGTCAATTGGCTGCAAAGAAAAGGATCATACCTACCAGATCGATCGTTGATCTTACGGTTGACCAAGAACACTGTTGCCTATGTCAAAATGTATTGGGCGGAGGAGGAGACCTGGAAAGCAGAGTCTTTGTCTTTAACGACTGCGGATGTGTATGCGAACAATGAAATCAGCGTTGCCCATGCTGACCAATAATTAGGTCCTTTGCGGCGAATGCGTTGGGAAGGACAGCTCCCTCGAACTCACATGCCCAAAATGTGGTCGTTTTGATAACCCTTATCCCCATCCGCAAATCGTCCGTCAAGTCTTCGGGCTTACGTGCACCATTTGTCTCGAATCAGCAGGAACGGATTCTATGTTCGAACGCGTTTGTACGCCTTGCGGTAAGTGAGCATTCAAAAGCGCACGAAGAACTCGGCTTAATTAAGAGAAGGTCATGCATTCTGTCGTACATGCATCACGGCGCACTTGCAAAATAAACACGACGACAAGTCTTCGAATTGCCCGAACTGCAATGCTAAGATTTCCCGCGACGTAGGTCATTTTGGACGCCTACAGACCGTCCAACGAGGGCTTGACATTGTTGAGAATTGAATGTTGTGGCTAGATGCGCCGTCACAGCATTAGACGCGACAGTCTATACAACTCCATAAATCTGTCTCAGTATTGAATGGAAGTCCATAGTCTTCTACTAGACTGTATGAATCATACGCTTAGCAGATTCCTTGCGAGAAAACACTAGCATTTGCCGAAGGCTCAAAATCAGGCACCCTGGGCTAATTGCAGGCCTAATGGTGTTACAACGAAGTTGATTTTCCACATTAAGCATGGGGCCCGTAACTAAGCCCCCAGGTCCACAATTAGGACACTTGTTGTCAGTCCACAGTGCACAATCATGCTATAAATCCGGGATTCCGCTTTGCAAGACTGGACATATTCATCACCCAAAGTAAACTACGAGTTATTTAATATCACAATGGCAGGAACGAAAGGCTCTCGTGCTAATTCTGACACGGAGGAAAAGTCGAACGCCAAGCGCCATAATGGCGCGGCTCCAGAACACGAGGCAGAAGAAGAGGCCCCCAGCGATTGAGCATCTCAGGACCAAGGCAAGGAAGCCAAAATGGCCGAGCAGCGCGATGCAGAGCAGAAAGTAGAAGAAAAAAGCTCAGACTCGAAGAAACATACGCGAGAGGAAGAGAACACTGATGTACCGGAGGCGAAACGAAAAGCCAGCGAATCTGCTACCAAACCCTCTCGTACTCACGCTTCCAATCAAGAGAAGTCTTCTTACGATCATGGTCACAGAATCAAACTTCGCACCAAAGTGAGGGCCTGTAAGACTCTCGCTGACTGTGGAGGCATCCTCAACAAGATTCCCGCCAGTAATCTCGTTGCTCTTGCATTTGCTTTGAACGACGCAAAGGAGGATCATCGACGCCAGTTGTTAGGTATGCTTCCCAAAACTACTTCTTCTCAGATTGTCGATATGCTAGCGAATGCCTACATGGATAGAAGCCGGTACGATCCAAAATTCCTGTTTCCTAATGTTGCTTTGAGCAAAGTCTTGCAAGCTTTACCGCAAGATGAGCGTATGTGCAATATTTGCAAGAAAGAGTTTGAGGAGTTTCAGAATATGATTCCAAAGGGTTGTGGAAAGCACTCACTTCATAAAGGATGCCTGGCCAAACAGCTTAATGGCGACGAATTGCCATTCTTTGCTATGTGCCCATGCTTCTGACAGGCAAGCAAGCAAGCTGTGGCGTTCGCTTTGATATTGATCAATTCCTTAGAGTAACTCAGCTTAGTCAATAAAAAAATTCTGCCACAATTCTTTCATAAACATCAATATGTCAGTACCTTAAGTTTGAATCTATTCTGCCGCATGTGTGACATAACCCGAACGAGATAGTCTGCTTATTAACACCCAAAATTGCGAGAACTGTCGTCATCCATACTATCATCTCCTCCTCCCTCTTTCGCCTCTCACCCCCGTTTCTCTTCCCATGAATGATTTAATGTACTTACTTAGGCATGCGGGTACTAACGCGAACAATTTACGAGTCTTGACAGAGAACTCTAAGATGAGACTCTACTCTCTTTATAGAATCAAGTACAAACGGCATAGTCGATTGCTGTTATTAATTTCGAGAAGGTCTTGGCGCTGCTGAGCTGTTGCGCCTTGGCATTTAGATTTCTGGCTTAGATTAGGCACTTATCCTGATAACAAGTGAAGAAGATTCTTGGAGATTAACGACAGAAAGTAATTGCGAATAGATGCATTATTTTCCAACTAGGGCCTAGGAATTTTTTACTCTGGTTTGAACTGGCCCAGTTCTGGGCCACCTGCCACGACCCAAAACTGGGACGCTCGTGCAGGGGTCAAAGAGCTAAGCCACGGAAGATAGTGGGCCGAAAATCGGACTAGCCAGTTCTTAACACTTCACATCCCTACGAGCTGATTAGGACCCAGCTTCAGACCCTCTTCATGCTGCTCAGGCACGAACCAGGTCCAATCACGCTGGCTCGCGTTGGCTCAGGGGTCGCTCAGCCACAACTCAAGCGACTTATGCAGCTAGGTGGCAGTAGGGGCCTGAGATGAAAAGGTAGTAAGTATATTAATACGTTTGTAATGAAAAGCTACAAGGGGCCCTCCTGTACGGGCGGACGCGAGGGTGGCAATACATCAGTGCGTATGCCCGTGCATGGAAAGTTCGGGATACTATACCTGAATTTGTAAACTGAATACTATAAAGCCAAGGTATTTTATCCTAAACTAGCCGCACCAACTCATCAACACAATGCCTAAAACACCAAATCGCCGGCTCACTTATAAGGAACGTGTGAGAATCCATACCCTAGCAGAGCTTGGTTGGAGGCCTCCAGCCATTGCTAAGAAGCTTAGTATACCTCGACCGACTGTATCTCGTTGTATTGCTACGCTAGAGACCCCTAAGAAGCCTCAAGGTAGACCTCCTCTTATTACTACACCCCTTCGACAGCTCCTTGTACGCCACGCTACTGAGAACGCTGAGCAGAGACGGAAGCCCCGCGAGCAGATTGCCCATGAGCTAGGAATTAACGTCTGCCGGCGCTCGCTAGTCAAGGCCTTTGAGAAGGAGTTATACTATCGCCGGGAGGCTACAGAGAAGCCTCTTCTTACACCTAAGCATATGCACGATCGCCTTATGTGGGCATGGGACCACGTATTCTGGACTAACGAACAGTGGGCCTCTATCTCTTGGAGTAATGAGATGTCAGTTCAAGTAGGGCAAGGTCGGGAGATATACGTTACATGGCGTAGTGAAGAGAAGTTTCTACCTGCTTGTTGTATTCCTAAATTTAAGAAATTCTCAGCCTGGATGGTCTGGTCAATTATCTCACTTACGATAAAAGGCCCCTTAGTCTTTGTTGAGAAGAACTGGAACAAGAAGCACACGTTAGACTTAAAAGGCTATATTAACTATATACTAGCTCATGTCCTAGCTCACCAAACTGCGTATAGAGAATCTACGGGAAAAGAAAGTATCTTTATGGAAGATAACTCCTCAATCCATAACTCAAAGGCTACACAGGCTACAGAGAGAGCTCTTAGAATTACGCGTATGTGGTGGCCTACTAACTCGCCAGACCTTAATCCTACTGAGAACGTCTGGCGATTAATTAAGTATAGACTGCAGAAGCGCTACCCAAAAACCGCAGAGGAGGTTCGCCAGTTCCTACAAGAAGAGTGGGATAAATTGACTGTTGAGGATTATCAGAAGATGAAGGAGCGTTGCTGGGCAGTAATTTTTGCCGGTGGTGGCCATACTAAGTGGTAATTTATTGTACACAACAGGGCGTAAGCACTACTGTAACCGCCACTCGCGTCCGCCCGTATAGGAGGGCCCCTTGTACTAGCAGAGGGTTGGTAGACGCCATCAACAGAACGACCGACAGCACGTCCAACACCGCGCTCTCCTTAGTCGGAGGCTAATATACTTGAAGAACAACACGTGCAGAACAGAGTGCGTTGAGCTCAACTTTGTGCAGTCGCGCTGGCCTGACGCCGAAGGTCCGGATGGAAAAGTGTCCCGCCACACAGGGTGCCTCGCTACGCAGGGATAGACGTTACAATCTATTACTCCTTTCAGAAAACCCACTGCCCCGCTAAATTCATCACTCGAAATATTTCAATACCTCCCTAAGAGACCCTAATAATATATTGTGGCGAAGCTTCCTGGAATTCTCTCGACTCAATGCCTGGAGTGCAAAGTTATTGTATTAAGCAGTTATCTATCTCCACTCCCATCGTCTCGTCCCTCTGAGCCTCCTTGACAAGTTTCACTAGTCTTCCTGCCATAATATTACTAGGTAACTGTCACGAACCAGAATCACGAAGCGCCAACGAAGTTTCGTGAGGAGGGTCAAATGATGGAGGGGCGCTCTCACTAATGATTTGAATTGATCGTGGGGTGCTAAGTTGCGACTTGCCATTGATAGCTGTGTGAGGCTGCCATTGATTTCTGCCAAAATTCGATGCCAGTTGCGCCAATACTGTGGTTGGGTCCCCTCCGCTGGCCGTTGATACTCGCTGCAGGGTACAGCAGAGTCAGAAGTGGTGAGTTTTTTTCCCCGTGGAACCCGTTCTCTGGTAATAATTGTCAGTGCCTTTTGTCGGGTTGTTCAAGGTTGTAGAGAAGCTTAACGCTCTATCGCGGATGGATAACCTTTCTTGGAATGTGTCAAGCGAGCCATTTTGAGCTCCAACCTCTAGATGAAAGCAGCTAACACAGTGGCTTGTTATCTCTCGTGATATTTTGTGTCATATGTGAGGCTCAGCTTTATTAAGTTTAAGCATTTTTCGTCGTGAATAGCTATTGATTAGAGCTCATCTATTCCAGTGGATGTTACGTTTGCGCAATGCGCTGCACTTCAGACGGAAGAATGGCTCGCAAATACGACATGCGATGATGACGGTGACCACCGAAGTCGAATTCAATGACCCTGACAAGGGTGGGGCTGATATTTGGGAAACGCTCGATCCTTGGTCTGCCCAGCCCAGCCTTTATACTGCTCACCTTTTACCTATCCTATCTTTATCTGGTGCGCTTACACAGCTTCTCCGTTTTCTGAAGCGACTAACGAAAGGGGTTTGAAGATTAGCAATAGACTTGGAGAGAAAGTGAGGTTGCAACTCAGACTACTGATCATTTCCAACTATTCGAAAACTGGAGTTCGGTGTGTGGCCTGGTTCTCGTCGAATTTGTCCTCCGTCGATTCCAAGCAGTCCCCGAGAGCCTTGACTAAGATGTTGAGGAAGATGAACGCAAAGTATCCAGGCCAGCCTGTTCTCACATGCCCCTCTCGCATGGAAGAACTACCGCAAGCTTTGTATAGTGTTGTGGCCCATCTTGTTAACGTAACAAGAGAGCACCGTGTCGTAGATTGGCCGAGGGTGGAACTTCGTAGGCGACGACGCGCATGTCATGAAGGTGGCTGATGATGGTTCTTATCTAAATGGGGCATCTTCCGCAGTTAGGGATGGGAATGCGTGTGTTGCGTCAGCGAGAGAGTGTGCAAAATAGTTTCTGCAGGGTATGGTCTGGCTGCGGGGGCTAGAGTACTTTGTATTTTGGCGGTCTAGTGGTCGACCGTGCACAAGGGAAATTCGGCGAGCATTGCTAGATCATGCAAAGCCCGCACACGGAACTTCAATTCTCACCATTACGGGGTATAACTGGTCGCTGTTATAAAGGGGTTCAATCTAAGGCGAGTATTCGACGAGTCGCGTAACCAGCCGCATGTCACTACCCCACTGTCCACCATCAGGCTTAGACAAAAGCGCGACGCGGGGGCTTGTCGAAGGCGATGTGTCGGCTAGCGCGCAGCAGTAGCTCACTGGCCGTGCCATTGAGCGTAGAGGCTGAGCCAGTCTTGTACCACGATATATTGTCGCTACTCGGCTTGGGGCACAGCGCGCGCGATCCGCAGCAGCTCAGAAGCCGCGAAGTTGATGTCAGAGGAGGTGCGCCACCTGCTGCTAGTATACGTCAAAACCATGGCACATGGATTGCCATCGAGTCGAGGTGAAGTGGTAGTAACGTCAGAGCAGCGTGCTGGCCAGGCCGATGGGGACGCTGTTGTCGCGCAACAGTGGCAGTCAATTCGTACCAACGCAACCCCCAGTACTCAAAAAATGCTATGCAGGATAGGCATAAAGGCCAGGCTGTCAAGTGTTGTTGGAGCGGAAACAACAATAGAAAATCCATAGCTTTGATGAAGAGGTGCGGAGGGCAGTGGCACAGATGAGAGGGTTTGGAGGATCGACGTGGTGGTGACAGAATGGTGCTTGACATTGTGGTAGGACAATTTAAGCATGACTGAAAGGGCGTACTGTTTTGGAGCGGTCTTCGCATGGTCAACAGCAGTGATACCCAGAATACAACAACAGCGATCAGCGCATATGATCATTTCAAAAAAACTCCCCTAAATCAATAATTTCATTTGTACGCAATCGTCCGCCTTAAGCACTGACCACCACGCCCAATCACCGATCACGCTGTTGTGCTCGGGGTAAATCGTGGAGGCCTACTAAGCCTCATAGAGAACGTATCAACTTAGTTAATGTCGCCGGCGGAATAATAGCATGGCCTGAAAATGGGTTGGTTGTCAAGTACTCACTGATCATCCTGGCTATGAGACCAAAAAAAAAGGTGGCGCACAGGATGCGCACGAAATGTCAAGGTTTGTGTTTTCGGTGTGCCCCTTCATCTGTAGATGCTCCCATGCATTGGAACATGCTGCCTTATTTGAATAGTATAGTCACCCATGACAGGAGTCATAAAGGTGATGTCACGGATGCCATGAAGTGTTCATGAACAGTTGAGAATGCCGCCAACTTGCGCATTCTTTTGCCCTTCAATAACCATCATTTCATTTACCTCTTCGACGAAGGCATCTTCGGCACCCTCATATAACCTTTTGTGTTACTTCACTTTCCTCAAGTAGAAGATATAAGAATCTGTCAATTTCAATTCGAACAGATAAGGGTACTGTGCAGTCACCGCAATGCACTCATTAGGCCCTAGATAGAATTGGATCGCTAGTTCACACAAAGATGAAGTTTTTTGCACAGACTCTATGCCTTTTCTAATATTACATTGAAAATTGTGAACGGTGTAATAGTCATTCAATTTGCTTGCGCCCATTGCAATAATTTATTTAGGGTGGGTGTAAGTTTGAAACCTTCGGTGAATGGGCTGCCGATGATAACAATTGCAGCTCTCAGGTATTTACCGGCGCGGATATGTTTCTTGAAGCCGTGCAATGTTCGTTTGCGTGCTAAAGAGCAAGCTCTCCAACCTGTCGAAGATTTATCGGCAGCGCGAGACTACGCAACCGAAAACCAATAGCGTCTTCTATTAATTTATAAAAAGTCAACCAATTGCATAACTGCAAAATTGTGAGAACACATCCCCTCAGATACTATTACCCGCAACTCATTCATTGGAGGGCGCACAGAAAGAAAATAGTCATAGGAGCTGTAGGGTGACCACTGTACAGAAAGATAACCGCCTGAATACGACATCAACACGTTTGCTCTGGTTCATAATGCTTTCTTTCAGCCGCTCCTCCGCTCCCTTTAAGCCTGGGAATGCATATCCTTGCCCAGAGGTTTGGCTAGCTTTCCATCGTACCTCAACGTAAACTCGTTCTAGGCCATGGAGTCTCTGCGGGTTGAGGGATTTAGATGCTCGCTTCGGAGATTTGCTGGAACTTTCAGCCCTACCCGTAGCTCTCCAAGTAACCAGGTGTACTTCGGCTATCGCATCCTGCGCCCAAGGCTCGAACTTGTCACACCATAAATCAAGCGCATCTTCGTTTTTTACTTGGAAAGTATTGAATTTCAGCGGGAACAGTCTGGCTTCGCTGTATATTTGTCGGCATGTCCTCAGAAGACTAGAAAAATTCCTTTGTCGATTTAGAACCCTGGTTGCAATTCGCTTTTGGTAATAACTGGGCCAGCAGTAAATATCGAACTTGGTTCCGCCCAGGGCCAATTCCCAGATCTGAAGTCTGATTTCTACTGGGAGTTTGAGCAAGGAAAGCCTAGTTATAGCGGCCGACGTGACTTCATGAGGTGAATCAGCCATCTATGCTATTTTCTTGATGAGAGAATCCAACACGGAAGCTCGAGACACGCAAGGGGAGCGGCACAGGCACAATACGAATAGCACCTCGGTTCGAAATTCCAAGTAAAATCTTGCTGAGTAAATCGCGCATCTGATTTGGCTGTGGGTGTGCATCGATTCACCAAATACTATTGTGGAGACGAGCCCTTTTTCTTGCTTACCACTATGGCTTCTTGATCGCACAGTCATACTGCATCACTTAGACACATTTTTTCTCAAAATAAACCCAAGCATGATTGTTAGAGGCCATTGCCAGCTCTTGAGCTCGTTGGTAAGCCGGGTCTCCCGACAAGTGAGCAGACTGCTCATGAGAATGTACACCGCTCACAGCGATTATGGAGTAATAACTGCTTTTGCGTGATAATTTACAGTATCTGTACTTGTAATTTCGCTCGACCTGTGGAAGGCGGAAAAGAATAAGCAGCTTCTTAACCGTCCAGTCCAGGGCTTGATTGTGAACTCCTACCAACTTTTGTGATATATCATAGTTTGTGCCAGTGGCACTGACTATGTGATTCGAACGTGGCAATAATTAATCGCGCAGTATCGGGATATTGGGCTATGATTGGGCTAGACTGTATAAGTTCACTATCACATCGCCATATTTTTGAGTAGTTGTTTTGTTAGAACAGTTTGTGATTTGTCCGTAAGGAAACGAGGACTAGCTCAATAGATATTGGCGAGGCTATGAATCATAATTTCTAGTCGCATGCCAATGCCGGAGGCAAGCACACGATGCGCCACAGTGCTACTCAAAAGGAATCTCCTCTCGACTCCACCTGCGTGAAATACAACAAAGAGTTTTTAGGGCTTTGAAGGTCTTTTTGTTTAGTCGGTTTTGGCAAACAAAGGTGCAGCATAAGCGATGAATGCGGTTGGGAAATGGACGGAGCGCAAACAGTCGCCTACCATATGTGAGTGCTTTCATTTCTTGACGCTAGCCCTACAGCACGCTCCTTGCAAAAGTCTCTAGACGAGTTATATAAGCGAAGGAGATATACAAGTAAGCAAGCAATAGGGCAAGGCCTTTGATAAATCCTATCATATAGAATTAGCGAAAACCCGAACTGTGTTCATTGGCGAAACCTACGTGGAATACCTGGTACTGACAACCAGACCGCGACGGCCAGCAGGCAAAACCCAATGCCCATTCGACCTTGTGTGGGATTAATGTTATGGCCCGTCAGTGCTGTCAGCGGTCTTAAGAAAAAGTAGGTCTGTAACATAGATTGGGTGAGGTTCGCCCAAGACCAGTCTATGTCCCCTTTGCAAGCAGTCTTGATGTCCACCCAATGGTCTACAGCAGCAACTGCTAATGGCAGAAGCACGAAACCCACAAAGGAATCGTTTTCAATTAAGGCATTGCGCGGACTTGAGCCCAAAGAGAGGGTGTGCGCGTGGCCCAAGAGATTATACACGAGTACAACGGCTCCAGCCTTTAGTGCACCAAGGCAGAGCAGTAAAACAACCCATTCTCGGTTTTTCACAAGCCTGCTATTTCTTTGCGTCGAGGCGGGGCTGTCTTCTACCCTCAACTTGTATCTAGCAGCTTTCCAAGTTCCAAAGTAGTAGCTAAAGGCCACATGCAGCAAAAGAAATAAAGGAACGCCCTGGGAAACCCACTGTCTGTTGCCTACGGCACCTGTCAGCAAACGCAGCAATTTATTTCGTACCTCACACTTACTCTCAATTCGGGGAGCCGATACCAAAACAAGGACTCCGCTCACGCCTAAGACCCAAGGAATGATTGAGGACTCGACAGTCCGCGGTTCGGCGCCAGAGAACCCAGTGCGTAAACCATGGAGAATAAGACAGAAACCTCCCATAACCAATGGTTTTGCATACACACTCCCGGCCAGAAATCTATTCGCCATTGTAGGTGTATCGCCCCTTAGGACTACCATGGTAAATGCTAGCTCAACGAACGAACCTGATATAAGAGGCGCGTTGCAGAGCAAGAAGGATAAGATCGTATTTGATGCCGATAGTCGCCTCAGGTGAAAAGTGACAATGGAACTACAGTCAGCTACGAGTCCAACCTTGATAAGCCCTGAAAAGACCGAAAGCAAAGAATCGGCCTGATCTAGCCTAAACAGCTCGATGGCCGCGATGACCATAAGCAGCTGTAAGATCAGAATGCGGTGGAAGGGAGACGTGTCCTGGCACAAATCCTCCAAAGTGTTCAGAATTGTTGTGATAACTCCTTTGAGCGTGCGCAGTGGCCAAATAGGCCGGTCCATTAAATAATCTGGTGGTGGGGAGAAGTACCGAGTACGGTGTGGTGGCATGCTGGAGATTGTGTTGTAGCAAAAGTAAGAACTTTTTTAGGCTTTTGTCTACTGCACGACGTTAGTGGGAAGAATATTTGAAGGGGTCAATCGTCGCATTTTGTACATGGATTTATAGTCAGCTTGAATGACTGAAGCTTTGGTGTTGCTCAATTTCTTTTGTATTTAAAGTGTTAGTGAGGGCTTGAACTTTCTGCTGATTATCTCGAAACCAAACTTTTTTCTGCTACTCGGTCAATACTCTACTACTACTAGCAATGATGACAGGGCGTTATGTCTAAATGAAAAAACGGGCCGCAGTACACTAGCAAGCACTGAAAAGGCTTCAGGAACGCCTTGAACGTATATTATGTGTGGCTCAACTTGCCTCACTGTAGACTGGTAGGTCGATGGTCTGCCTGTCTCGGTGTGAGCAGAGTGGACAGGGCCATACCTATTGCGAGCATCGTTGGCACGATGTGACGATATACAAGGCAATTTCTTACAGCTATGTTGATTTCTGGTGATTGATATGTTACAAGGAACATGTCTCATCTTTTGTGTATATGATCCAATTATGCGTTTGTGCGCTCTGCCCTCACCAGCGTTATCTCTCTGACAAGTAAAATGACTATTGTAATAGGCTAAATAAAAAAAGTAATTGCCATAAATGCCGTCCGTATCCAACGAAGTCGTCTGGTGTTGCTGTCTTATTCTGGATGTGTAATCATTTTGGCTATCATGTTCATGGCATCTTCGTCATGGCAGCTGCTGATTTGTAGCCGCTTATAGTTGCGACCTGGTCCGCGAAACCGTAACCACCGGCAGTGTCTCCGTTTAACGGTAGTCATGCAAATACTAGCTTTGCCCCTAGCAGTCACCCCGGTGGCAGGAGTATTGCATGTAATGTATTCTTAACCTTCATTTAGCTTATTTAATAGTAGGGCTACTAGGAAAAAAGTTGGACTTGAAATACTTTATTATAGGTTCTAAACTATTTAGAGCTCAACACTGAAAGCCAGTCCAAGGCAAAATTTGATCAACTTTTCACATTGTACACGCGTTTTTTCGCGCCACAACAATGCCTTCAAGGTACAGCCGGTATGTTGAAGTAGAGGAGTGTTTAGCGTCTTTGGACCCATCCAAAAAGCCAAATCCATCGCAGTTATCGCGCGATTGCAGTGTGCCGTAACGACCGACTGCGGCGACGTTTTTGTGCTGTCAACTTAAAAAGCGAGCGATCTGGTCCAAATCAACGCCTCCTATGCTGCGCACGGGCTTACAGTACGTCAATGTATGGCTCACTGCGACGATTCCGTGCCCGGCCTCGAGGACCGGCAAAGCGCCGCCGTCGGGCCAGCACGTCATCTCGCGCTGGCTTCAGCGCAACCCAGATTGCCGCGAAGTTCGCCAGAAGCCACATGAGGTTGCAAGGCTCGCGTCGCCGACGCTGGAGATATATGAGGAGCATTTTACTGGCCTGAAAGCGGTGATGGTGAAGTGTGACACAAATCGTGACTATATCACTGTGATAGAGGCGATTAATAGTGCTGGCGATGTCCTGCCACCTCTACTTGTCGCCAAAGGTGCTGTACATCTCGAAAAGTGGTATACTCGGACATCTCTGCCGAGTGAGTATAGTATAGGGTTGAGTAGTACTGGCTATGCCAACGATATACTCATGCTGGATGTGGCGCGCACTCAACTCAAGAGTTTCTACAATACTGCAACGATCACGAAATTATCCCATTTACGTTGCCTCCTCATACCTCTCAGGATTTACAACCGCCGGACGTGGTCTGTCAACCTCCAAACACTACCATAAACGCGCGGTTGAAGCAACTACGCGCACCGGCTGCACCGACTCAATAAACTCGAGTTTTTTTACGCGATACATGGGACTAGGATGGAAGTTTTCAAGCCGCGTACGGTACAAAACGCCGGGGGAAAGGCAGGGACTGTATACCAAGAGTTGCGCGCTGCTCGCCCAGTTAGGTACTCCTCCCCTCCAGCGCGTTCATCTCACGTCTGCCCTCATACTCCTCAAACTACGCGAGCTCTAATAAATGAACTTGGTGTAGCATACCACCAGCTGTCTAGCGTTCGCAGGCCTTACCCGCAACTTTTGAGACTCTTCAAGGGTAGTAAAGCCAACGTTGAGCTTTGTAGGGTGCTGCAGCGCGAGGCCAGACAGAACTGCAGTTGCAGCAGTGCGCCAACACCGCCAAAGCGCTGGGCAGCGTCAAGTCAAAAGCTCTGGCGTCCTCACTGCAGCCTCAGCTCGCACCGCAGTTGACGCGCGGGTTGAAAAGGATGCGGAGAAGGTCGCGAGGCAGGCAGTAAAGCAATACAAAGCTGACTAACAACGCATAGTGAATGACCGAGCTGAACAGCAACGCGCTCAAAATTGCGGCTCCATGTAGCTCATATATCAATCTCAAACTTGGCCGCTTTAAAACTTCAACCTTCATCAACGTTGTGCAATTATTCAAGTTGACAGATAAATCTCTATACAAATTGGCGTTGAGCTAGCCACGTTCACATCTTAGCCCGTGCGGCGAGTGTGGCAGCTAGGCGTGTATCCGGCGGTCGATGCATTCATTGTGTTGGGAAAGGCCGACTTGAATCAAGACAACCCATATAGTTTTAGAAGCGCTCTACCGAAGCTTGCTTTTGGCTTGTACGCGTGCTCGTGCGTGGTATCGAAGTTGTGAAAGTCATACAAGGTAGGTGGCCGCAGATGCTTGTTACAACTTCAATAGACTTCAGTCAACAGGCAGCCGACGCAGCATGCCAGCCGTGGAGCTACGATCCTTTGACAAAAGGTTGACACTCAGCCACCTTAGTGCCTTCTCCCTTTTTTCTCCGAAGGCAAAATCTGGCAGCATGTGGGGTAACGCCCAGATCAACACATGACTGTTTTTAGATGCATCATCATAAATCTAATACACTAGTTACACGTCATTGCATTTATGTTGGGATAGCATATTTTGAGCGGCTGTGAAGATTTTCAATGCCTCGACGCGCGCTTCTGGCCTCGGCTATGTTTACCCTAGCCGGTTAGACACTACCCGCCGGAGCACCTTGTGCCTGCGCAACAGCCACCTCCCCATGCCTTTGCAAAAGAGTGACCCCACAAACCGATAGCCGGGAGGCAAAGTTGTAACGTTTGTGTGTGTGTTCTGATTTTAGTCGTGTGTGATCACAAGAGGCAACTTTATCGAACAGGATTGGAGGTATGGGCTGGTAGAAATTTGAAGTCATCATTTGACGTACAGAAAGAATTTGCCTGTCCCACTGAACTCTGGGTAGAGAATCGGCAGCCAAATGAATCATTCGTCGGGGCGTTGTAGTGAACTTGTTAATGATGATAAATAAAAGTCAGGTAGTGACACAACCGTCGAGGCTGGAAAATTATCGATGTTAAGGGTCCAATACGTTGAGTCTGGACATTATACCCTGCAAGGTACCTCCGTCTTCCTAGTGCCTTCTGCTTTAAAAAAAGGCCCGCAGTTTGCGTAATTGGAACGTTAAGCGTCTGTGTACGAAAACTAGTGCTCCTGGAGTTGCCGAATTTGCTGACTGTCATCAATATCCACCATGAACGAAGGACACGGGTGAAGAGACTAACAATATTCACGCAACTGAGGGTCCACATGTACCAAATTTTGTTGTTTATGGGTTAGATATGCTCACTGCAAGCATTTTCTTAGTGGCCCATATGTACCGTACTAAAATGTTGCTTACTGCTTATGCTTATCAGTGCAAATGACGAAGTCCTCGTTATTTGCCTTGCAGGTTCAACAATATTGCTTGTAAAGTTGCCGTTGGTCAATATTCTCCAACGACTAGATGATTCATTCGATTATATCAGATATTCTTTGAAACGCCCAACACTGTCACGTCACCTTTATGCCTCACCAAAAGTACAAGACGCAGAAGGAGAGGTTAGAAGCACGAAAAAAACAGAACCAAAATGCCCAAAGGGCATACAGGGCAAGGTAGGTCTATGGAGAATTTTTGTGGGCTTACTTCTTTTGTCTCTGACCGTCACGCAGGAAGAAACTGTACGTGATCATCCAATAAAACCCACGTTTGAGTGTCATAATGATGATCGAAGGTCTGAAGCCGCCTTAAAGGAATCCGAATGCCCCGAAAGCGATTGGGAGATCCCTGAAAATCCGAGCCCAAGGCTCATATTGGAAATGAAGTTGGCACGCATGAGTAGATATATCGATGATGTGGTCAACATCATGCAGAGCGCTACGGATGCATCTATGAAAGAATACATCATGGAGCAAATACCATGCATTCAGCGCAAATTAGACACACTCCGGGTCCCACAATGTGACGAGCCTGAGCCGACGGCGACTTTTGTCGATACAAATACCACCGGATCAGTTTTGAACAGCACACCACACCTTCCTGCTCAGCTTAGTCCCATCCCAGACGTTCCGAAATACCCCACCTCGGGGATACTGGAAACATCTTCCAAAGGAATGCTACAGTACCTGGAGGCACAGATATATCAAGAGAAAATTCGTAATTCAGTGGGATGGGGGGAGTTCTCTGGGCAGCGTCTGGGTGTATTCGCTGGCGTTTAATAGATCACTACTTGTACATTATAAGACATTACTCCTGCTATATGTGTCGTAATATTTTGTAAAACTTTCGCCGACTGACGAAGGCTAAAAAACGGTATCGAACAAGGGAAATTACACGACCACTCTCTGCTTAAACCTATGTACAAAATATGATGTCTGACCTGCGAAGAAGGGGAGTTGCATATACTGTGCGTGCTTCTTTTCCAGGTAAGACCATGCCATACTCCGCTACGTTTAGGAGTGAACCAATCGTTAACTACCTCATGATACTATTCCCAACTCTATATTTCTGCATTGTGCCCAATATTTCCTTTATAAAATTATCTCTAGTTATCAGTTATCAGTGGGCTGCGATTTTGAATCCAGTATACGGGCACTTACTGTGAAGTGGCTTCGTGGTCGAACTGACCAAGTTGCCCATACTGTGCATTCCTTGACAGTGGTAGCTGATCTGGCCGGCTCTCATGCATGTATTGCGGATGTCCTTGTAACTGCGTCTGCTCTGAACGGCGTATATGCGATTTTATAAGAGCTTGAATTTCGGCCAACTGCTTTCGGATAACCTCTTGTGACGCAGTCACAGTGCTAAGTTCTTGGAAAATGCGCTTGTTTAGGTGGTCTTGAGAAACTGATCGTTCCTTGTCGAAGGCCACAAATCTTTCCATTATACGGAACACAGGGTTCTCGTAGCTATCGGAAGCATTGCGCGCATCCAAGCCTCGTGGGTCTCTTGTTGTATCACTAACCGCTTGTTAGCCAGCTTCCCATCCTCACCATAGACTTTATGCACTGAAAGTGATCTGCTTACCTTATTGGTTGCGCTGCAGACGCACCCATGGGGCCAGGGGAGAAGGAGGGTGGCACATCGTTCCCATCTATGGCTGAGAAGCCGTTAGTCCCGAACATATCCTGATTCGAATTGAAGTTTGGATAAGACATCTCGATATCTCTATGGCGTGAGAAGGTGACGGCAAACTTTGAGCTTGCTATTTGTGCCTCTGTCGCTACCTCACATCTTTGCCACAATACTAGCTCACTTCAACCCCAACAAACAGGGATTGCTGAGTTACGATGTGGGGAACCGGATCTGAAGACGGTATTGGTGGCGCTTGTGTTCTCAATGAGTAAGGTAGATACTGGCCATGATTAAGATGGGACAACGAAGTGAGATGTCTGACTGTCATCAATATCAAAGGATTTTCGGAAGATTACATGCAACCGATAATCAATAGGTGCATAGACACAAAGATCACTGGCAGCGGAACTAAGAAACTTCAATCCTGTTAGTCACGTTTCTAGCTAAACGCCGTTGTTAGAAGGGCCGCAAACCCATCTGAGACCGATTTCCTTTGTCAAGACGGGCATAAGCCATTGCTCCGTGTGGACAGGGCACACACGGACTATTTTTTGGAAAGCTTAGTCAAGCAAATCACGAAACTATCCTTCAGATCCACAGATATGCGCATGCTCACTAGTTTCTCCGGCTTAACGTGCGGTTGAACTGCGTAGGGTGCAAAATTTGTTTATCTGCTCAACATGAATGGTGAAGATTCATTCACTGTGCGCGGAAATTACGTCGTACCCTAAAGGAGAAGCCGAGCCGTTGAGAACGCCTCAGCGGCAGATAATAATACGGACTTGCGAAGCCGTCTACGTTATCGCAGAATAGCACTGCTAGGTATACCACGTAGAAAATATCAGTTGTACTCAACAAGACACTGCCTTGCGAAGTCTTCGTGCTGGAGAGCAGTCGGCCTAGGCAATGATTGTGTGGAGAGACCGCGAATCTTTTGATGTGAACCATTCCATTACCATTACAACTTGGCACCGTAGAGTTAGTCGAAAATATCCTCAGCGCCTGATCCGCACATGCCGCATACGCTAGCAATCATGTGAGCGTCTGACTAGGCATACTACAATAACGCACGCTATTCATGCTACGCAAGTGTCAGTTGGAGGTGAGCAAATAGAACTCGTCCGCTGGTCAATAGCATTACGCCTTCCCGTGGACAGCATTTCCACCTTGGTTTCGTGCCCATACGTCGAATGCTGCCAAAAGTAGCACGTGGTCAGTCGCTTTGAATTGACGTAATAATCTGGCTGAGCACTGCAGGCAATAACGCCTGCCAATTGAAGGGTAGCTTATCCTCCCAACATCAAAGGCACGGACTCATGTCATTTCCTGCATCTCTGCGGCACAGTGACCCCAGGCATGAGCTAAGGATGGGAACCGGAGGCGCAGTGAAACGTCACCTATGCGTATATGGAGGTTCATAGGCGTAGATCGCTCACGAACACGATTTTATCGAGTATTAGGGCAGACATGGAGAATCCTGCCTGCGAGAGTATTCAAAGGCAGCAAAAGATAGATTTCGGCTTGCCCGCAGCTTGATTGATTCATTATGGGCTATCGACCGCCGCTTCTCCTCATTAGGACTTCGCTTGGTCCACGGTGTCGGGATCGACCGAAACTACGCAGGAGACCTCGTGCTCGACTCAAGCCATATCCGGGGATATGGTTGAAGGCCCACTATATTTGCCGCCACGGCCATTGGGCTGATAATGATTGGCGATGGGGACCTTAGGAACCGCGCGGCTTATTGCCACGGGGTTTAGACTCAGGCTTAGCCGATGTGGTGAGTAGCCAGAAGATTGATTGGCCAGACTCCCCTGGCAACCATGAGACTAGACAAACACGCTTGAAGTCGTTCATTGGGTTGAGAGTCTCGCCCCGCACATGTTTGAGAGGCACGCCATCCTTACACGTGCGCCATTTCGCCTAGCGTGCTACGCCGCATGCTCACAGGTATGCCTGAACTAATTGGGCATGTTCACAACATTCTCAAGCGAAAGCAGTTTCACTTGCGCCATCGATAATACTTGAAGCTGTACAGGCGTGGTTGCTCTGAGCATGTCGCCTATGTGAATCCAGCCAAAAACAATACTACCAGAAATTCTTTCACGGAGCATAACTTGAAATCACCTAGATGCCATTGATCTTACAGTATGTATCAGAAATGCTGTGCACCATGCCAGGTAGTAGGAAGATAGCCGGAGCGCTGGTTTAGTAAATACGAGACGTTACGTACAAAGGATGATACGAAGACTAGTCACACGTATCAAATGGATCTTCAAATGGGGTTCAGCTGATGTTGAGCGGCTATTATCATCAACCTGCAATCAGCTACTCGTTTGCTGTTCCCTTCTCCCCACCCCGTTGAGGTGACATAATGAGTGGACCGGTGAACACTTAGGGTGTCGGTATCAACATCCCTAGGCACAGTTATTGCGGGCCGTGGCTATATGAAATGACAGTTGGTAACGTAACATTGGCTTTACTCGTGCTACTAGAAAACTTTGTTCCATCTACACATGATTCATGGCTGCTGTACTACTCCACTACTGGTGATACGACTCAGTACAGGCAAGCATCATATCAGCGGATATGGTTTACCGGGCGCGTCGATCCGATCAATACTGACAGACTGTCAGCAAGAGTATGAACATTTTCGGCAACAACATCAGCAGTATATACTGAATGACTTGAGCTAGCAATTAGCGGCAATGCCAAAACCAACACAACCAGTCGATATTGGGTATTATTGGCTCGCGGCATCACAACCACCATGGGTACCGGTGAATTATTACCAAACCTTTGGCATACCGTTATCATCCTATGTTTAAACACTACTATTGGCGCATATAATGCTTAGCTTCCGCCAAACGGATCATCCAAGTGTCGGCCAGATTATCGCCTCAACAGTGTCTAGCCCCAGCGGCTACTCTCCTCAAGAAAACACTCTCGACAAGCGCGCATATATACACCTCTTGCTCAGTCAGTTTGCTGAACCGAATTCACCATGGTGCACAATTGATTTACATCAATAAGCTAGACAAGATACGGTGATCTCCGGCACTGAAGTTTTTGCCAGGTTGGTAGCAGGAAAATGCTCCCCAAACGAATCACGTTAACGGATAGGCACAGTACCTGCAGTAATGGAGAGTCGGCGCAAGAGCTACATGAAGATCTTAGATAGCCTTCTCGACGCCGGCGACAACGGGCAGCCTTTACAAACTTGGCATCTTCCACACCTTGATCAGGCAAAGATGCAGGTCGCACTTCCCCACCTTCATAAGACAAGACTGCAGGTTGCACTTCCAGCGGTGCTTGTAAATGGTTGTTTTCATGTGGCTGAGATAAGTTCTAGTGGTTTGAACATCCGATACAAGGAGATCCTGTGCCATGAAGAAGCTGACGGTCACCATAATCTTTTACTTTTCCCCGAAGCATGCAAGTACGTCATGGAACACTGGAAAAGTAGTCTCCTACAGTTCGAGCCCTCGCATATCCGGCAAACACGACACTGTTCGGGTGACTGTACATGGTCCGTCTTTGTGGGTGGGGAGGCAATGTTTATGGAAACTAGGCATAGATCAGAGTTCATGGAGCTAGCGAGGAAGAGACAGTGCGCTGTTACGTATAACGACTAGAGGTAGCAGTTGAATTTTATCTGTTCCATCCCTGCACGCCTTCAGGCTGTATAGCTACGAAAGGGGATGTGCATACACCTTCGTGATATGATTGCTAGCACACCACTCAGTCTAACCCTTCTCGTGCATCTAACGCGTCAAGCTGATAAGCAAAAGAATACCAGTGCATTCGTCAGGTATGTGCATAGGCGGTACTATATTGCTGACGAGCATGGGCGTAAGGAACATGACTGTCTGCAACTATATAAGTGGCTGCCGCGCTTTCCGAAGGAGAAAAACACCTCTCTCCGCCTCATCATGACGAGATCACCTCTCTTGTTCGCGACTATCTCTCTTCTGGGCTACAACAGAGCCCTAGCTGAGAGCACCTCCATCATGGCGTCCACTCTTTCTACCTTTGAGCAATATTGCTTTCCAAGATCTGGCGGCCCATTCTCTGCTGATAGCATATGGCCATCGGTTACGATGATGTACAGTGGTATTACACTGACCACAACCCCTATCACATTCACAATGAGTAGAGCCATCCCTACTGTAGCGCCTGTAGCAGCGGCTAGCAGTTTCGGTGGTTCGAGCAATTCCGTGGCTATATCTAAAATTCCCAGTAGTGATAGCTTCAGTGAAACGTGGGGAGTCGGCGAAACTACCTCCCGCGGGTTTGCATCTGACCGTGATACATCATTTGGCAGCTCTCTTGCCCCATTCATGGACCAAAGCACATTAACTATAAGTTCTATTCCAGTAGCCAGCAGCCTGGCTGTGATCCAAAACTCAACTCCAACCGTGGGTAGTGGCAGCAGCCCTGGCACAGAGTCTAGCACGAGGCCGGTAAGCGGTGATACAACTGATACAGGCCGTGATGGGAGAAAGGTGAGCACTCGAATCTTTCCTACAGTCCCTGTGAGTATTGGCACTGGAGAGGGCGCATCGAATACATTGCTTGCAACAATAAGCGAAGGAATAGCCCCTCTAGTGACCACTGGTAATGGTGCCTCGTTGTTCGACAGTGCCCCCACCGCAATAGGCGGAGGCTACAGCTCTGGTTCGAAAGGACAAATAAAAGCATCAGCTTCTGTGGATTTTTCTTCATCAACAGGATTGCCGTCCACTCCAATTTCCAATACCAAGAACGCAACGATAAGCGCGTCTCCGCTAGCGGTCGACGCCCTTCAGCTCGCACAGTTTATCAAGAATCTAGGTGTTTCGGTGTTTGATACAAGGAAATTAAATACCACGCATTCAAGTGACAGCAATCATAATTTACCTACCCTTGCGAAGTTGGTTGCTGACATCTCTGTGGTGAGTCGTCCAGTCTCTGCGCTATCTCAACTATCATCTACTAAATCATACAACAGCAAGAGATAAAGCAACTAGACGCTTTACGAGACCTACTTTCACGCTTAGGGGGTGAAGATGTGCCATCTTGTCGATATCTTCTTCCAGGCAACGCCACTGAGCTAGTTCTGCTGATGGGCGCCCTTAAGTCTGTTGAGCTGGGCGTTTATATGTCACTGGCAGAATCTCTCCCTCCAAGCGACACATCAGCGGCCATCTTACTATCCAGCATTGCCAGTGTCGCTGCAAAACAGAATGCGCTTCTTCATACTCAAACAAATTCTAATGCTAGCACAGAACCATTTGAAACCCCAGCGTCAGGAGCGTGGGCATATAATTTTGCCTTAGAGTATGTTCGGCCTGGATCGTGTGCCCTTGAGCTGCCCTTTCCCATCTTGCCGATGCTCACCATGAGCAATAAGACTACTAGATATGCTCGGCCTGGCACCAACGTCACTTTTGGCTGGGATGCTGCTGGAAGGTCTGCTGCATCGCGATCGGGCAAGCCACTCTTCATAGCATGGGTGAATCAAGTGGAGCTTCCAACATTCTCTCCACTGACACAATTCGGTGATGGCTTCGGGACAACGACTGTTCCAATGGGGCTGTCCGGGACTGCATTTGCAGTTTTGACTGCGCAACCAGGACTTACTAGAATGAGCGAGTTGACAGACGCTACGTTAGCAGGCCCGGTCGTTGTAAGCCTCACGCCGTGACGCATGTTTTACGCCGCGCCAGCCCCTCATATTAACTCACAATCTGAGAATGGATAGTGTTTTTACTGAAAGCTATAAGTGTGGGGTTTCCAGCTACGCTTGTGTGCACATTTCCTGGAATCAGTATTCGTTGGTGCTTTCAAACTTTCCTGACTTTACGCATGGCACAATACTCTTAGGTCCCTGTTTGAGATAGAACAATTATGTAATGTTGAGGCTAGCGACAGGAGTGCAAGAGAATAAGCACTCCTGTATCAAACACGTTGGGACTTTGCTTATCACTTCATTTATTGCCCAGTAGAAAATCATATGGCCACTACTATTCCCCCTGCGAAGTGAAAAAAACCTTGTGCGGGAAAGAATACGTTTTTCGAAACACTCATGCCTCAACCGGTTCACTGTACTATCTCGTATCGAAGAGCGTGAATATAAGGCGAATAAACTTCTCCATGCACAATGCCTAGCTGAAAATTACGATGTTAACGTCTAATTAATTATCCCCGAAGCCAAGAAACACCCCCGCACCGGCAAATAAGCGGGGTACGGGGTACCTTACCATGCCTACGTCGCGAGCTAGATTCATAGTGTAAACTCTCAAAGTCTCCAACTCGCGTGTCTACAAAGACGTGGTCGATTTGTTACTATTCTACAGCTATTTCTCCCTCTCACTGCGTAACTTCTCGCTCACTAAATAGAATGTGTGCTAACCAGTATGCTCGCTACCGGTGCGCACCACATCACACTTCCAGAGGCGGAGACGACCTGCGACTAAATAAGCTTGATAGGGAACATTCAGTAAATCTAGTGCATCAAGCCGGGAGGTAACATTCAAATCTACTAGTTAGAAACCAAATTTTGGTTCCGGTGTCTGAGTCAAATCCTGGGAGAGCATGAGAGAAACCGTAGTTGGCAGAACTGAGAGTTGGATTGAACGGGCGGCCAAGGTTTTTATCGCAAAAAAGCCGAGCCACTGCATTTTGTCGATCTTGAGGAATGCCTGGTAAGTTCGTTGGACAAACATGTATCCCTTGAACCGCTGGACTTTGGTCTCGCGTAACACGCCAATAGGAAAGTGTAGCTAGTTCGTGCCGAATATGCCCTATTGGCCCAGCAACCCTGTTCGCAACAAGGGGTCACGGGTAGTTATCGTTTAGTCACTCAGCCAATAGGACTTATTCGGCACGAACTGGCTACACTTTCCTATTGGCGTGTTACGCGAGGCCAAAGTCCAGCGGTTCAAAGGATAGCCACGCGAGTAGGTTTTTCCGTCATCTCGGGTAGTGGATCGTGATTGATTCATTCGCTGCAGGTGCGTTATGGCTGATCGTTGAGAAAGACCAAGGCTGAAGAGTGCCGCTGAAGATGGCAATGTACTGAGCATGCGTACTGAGGGTTCGTCTGAAGGGGGGCAGCAGGCTTGGGAGGGGGGTGGAGGGTTCGGGGACGGGCGAGAATGCGGTCTAACACGTGCCGGCGGCAGCTCGTACCGGCGTCCCGGTGTCAGCTAAATTCCGAGATGCTCCGAGGGGACGATGACAATCTTCACCGTGCAGAATGTGCGGGGACTCTGCTGGAGTTTAGTCAGCACCTTGCTTGGCAGGCAATAGTCTGCAAAGATGCATTAGAATAGCGCTTTTTGCTAAGCGTTTAATGTTTGTGTTATTTGAACAGATGACACTTATTAATTACTCTAAGATATATTGGTGCCGTTGCTTACAGTTTTGTTGGTAATTAGCAACGCAACAAGTTTTGGCGCTATACCTGCCTCGGATGTCCAATCAAAAGCAATTCAATAAAAGATATGCCGAAGAAATCCCGAGTTCATGCGCAACCTGTCGCGCACCAGCACATAGCCCGGTCAACGACCATCACAATCCATGTGAACGATATACAGCGACGAAAACGAGGCAAATTAACCCGCAAAACGATCACTTTCACCTGTTGCATTCCTCGAAAGACGAAAGCGGCTCTCCTGTTGCTTGACGTACAAGCTCTATTCGTCTCGCCTGCATCCCACCGATCCTACCCCTTCACGCGTCACAGCTCTAAGGTCGCAAACCCCAAAGTGTCGACGAGCCCGCTCCCTCGATCAAAATCCTTACCCACTGCGTCTCGTCGGCGGATCAAGAATCATATATGCGATCGATGAGGAAAGAATTTTGAAGGAATTCCACGATGAGGGAATCAGCGTTGAGCGTCGAGCACTCGAACGCCTAGGGCTACATGTAAATATTGTAAGATGTTTAGGTACAACAGACAACAGCCTCATTCTTGAACGTGGTAGAACCGTTCGGACGGTAATTCGAGGAAGCGGAGCGAACCAGATCTCGTTGCATACAAAAATTCGCTGGCTGCATGAAGCTGCAGAGGGAACGCGATACATGCACGACAATGGCCTAATCCATGCTGACACTGGATGTAACAATTGGATATCATAAACCTGCGAAGGCACTCCGTAAGACGACGCACCCCAAGTCTCCATTTCCGCAGCGTCTATCTCTACATTGGCGTAATGCGGGTTGTTCCCTTTCAACGACACGGCGTCTTACCGGCAAGAGAATTGACAGATCTTCAGGAGCCGGCTTCTCTGCCCCGCCACGGGACGTGGATCTCGTCCATCACCTTCACCAGCCGATGAGGCAAGACACGCGTCGCCGGTTCCTGCACATTATTTGGGAATACTGCAATGTGCCCCTTGACATGTTTTGCGTACGTAGCGCTCTCCCGAAGGCCTTTGACCACATTATACTTCGTTATGAAGCCATAACAAGAGTTCAGTGCGATGAGTTTCTTCTCAACCGGTGATAAGCCCTTCAGCTCGTCCGGGTACGCGTGCTCACATCGTAACCAGTTGTGCACATAAGTCGCAGGTGACAAGGTCCCTCTTTCTAAATCTCTTATACACTCTACACATCCAAGGACGCTTTTGCCGGACGCGAAACATCTGAGACAACCTTTCTCTCTTGAGGAATAGGTTCACACCACAGGCTCCTATGAGACTGTCGTTCTTTCTCTATGAATTCCTCCTCCAGAGCGTGCACGGTTGCCGCAATTTCTTCCTCTGGACCCTTACTTCTTTCATCACTCGCCCCCCTCGCCCGTTTTTGTGACTGTTCTTCACTTGGCTGCCCATTTGTGGGACTTCGGCTCCATTTTCTTGAAGACTCTTCTCTCGCGCTCTTCTCTTCATACTGCATCTGCGATGCTTCGAAAATATCCGTCAATGTTCGTCTTCCAAGCCTTGCCCGTACTTGCGTCGGTTGCTCGCTCATATTTGAAGAAGCTGCATCTCTGGACACGTTCGCCGGATCTTGGCCAGTAATTTCCGTTTTGTTCCAGTATTGTCCAAGGCCGATAGTGCCTCTGCGACCAGCCCTAAGCACTCTGTCATGCACTTGTGAAATACGAGTTGCGACCCCAGGCATGTCCATTGGATTTACACCAGTAATTTTCGTTTTCTACCGGTTGCTTTCAACTCCTGTTACCTTACCTCCTCAGGCACCTCTTGTGCAGGTCGTAATATTTCTTCTTGCCTTATCCTGTCAGACGCCTCTTGTAAGGCTCGAGGAACATCTTCGAACATCCGAATCTCTAAGCCAGTACTGGCCGAGTTCCCCCTCCTTCGCCCATATAGCTTTTCCAAAACTTCACGTAAAGTGTGCCCGGTTCCGCCTCCTTCCTCCTGCATACGTTCAGACATTCTCACGCTCAACCTACCGGCCACTAAATTACGTCGATGCACTCTTCAAGCCTTCGGAGATATTCAAGCGCTGATTGTGGGTTCAAGTTCCCTCCATCGAACTCGGCTTCACATCATCGCTTTTCCTACCACTTCATACTCGGGTCTTCCCTTAAAAGGTCATATCACAACATCTCTCATCTATTACTCCCAATCCACATGACCAACCGCTGCTGATAACCTCCACATCACCTCTTCGCTATACAAAAGCTCACCCCTCTCAAACTCCATGGCCACGGTCACGCCATAACACAAAGCTGGGCCGATCAAACTTCACCATCGACAGGGAGCGACCAACCCCAGACACGGATATCACTCCCTCCACAACGTTCAGCTGGCTTGACTAGACATCATCGTCAACAGAGAGGACCCATCCCCAAACGCCACATCCGCGCTGAACCGGGCGCCACTATCACAAAAACTTCACTCTTATATGGGCGCCGTCCACCCCACTTCTCCACTACCATGATCATCTGCCTGAGTTTCATGTTCCGCTGACCACCTCCCTTGCCTATTGCATTGAAATATTCGAAGTCTAACGGGCCCATCGCGTCTTATATGTCCCTTCTCTTATCATTAAAAACATCCTTCGACTCGCCCCCTTCCTATGTCTCTCTTCCATTCTCGAGAAAAATTGCCCGCCAACCCCTTTTCACAATGTCTCTTCCAAGCGCTCCATCTAACGACAATAATCCCCATCCACGCGTGGCGCTCGACAACCAGGGAATTTCGATTGGCCCCATGACCATGATGTGCTTCGCACGTCTCCAAATCCCCAAGAAGTTCCCCTCTCCTGAAAAATAGCACGTCAAAGGCCTCAATTATGAGGCTGTTGTCCCTATCCGCTTCCCTTCGCCATCCTGGACCAAAACCACGGAATACACGGCTCTCCAGCCACAGACTTATAATAATGATGATAATAACGATGTCAACTGCGCATTTTTCAGTCTCAACTTGTCCATATACAACCAAGAGGTTATTCCCTCCGACTGGGACGATACATGGTTCATTTTGTCAGGACAGGTTCATCCCTAGGCCCTTACGTGGGAGATCGACGCAGACGACGACACAGAACCTAACAGCGGAGTATTCAACTACACCATCGCCCTTTTCATGGTTCGAGACTGGGGGTACCAGCCGTGAGTGCATCATTCCAACCTTGCAATAATTTATCAACTAATCGCGACCAACGTTCTAGCATCTCCCCTCGAACGTTAAACTTCGATAGTATCTTCGACATCATACCGCCGATCGTCACCTTTACTAGCTCAGCCGCCGGATCCGGTCACACGCTTCTCCGTGGCGATCCTCCATCAGGCCTGTCAGAAACACAACAGAAGTGTTGCGGCTTTGTCCAGCTCTCAACCTTCATCACCCCTGGCAACTCAACAAGACCTCCTTATTGAAGGTCCCACCAGTTTCAAGCTTTCGTCATCTTCCCCATCCACGTCAATCCATGGATGATACGCTGCAAAAAGATGATGGAGAGACCGAACACCCAATTCCAACCAAACACTCTATTTCACTAGACAGGAAGGCAAGCCGGCTTCTTCGATCGTCGCATCATGGTACACCCACCCGGCCTCGCTCAAGACTATGTCTTTATTATCGTCCCTGAAAACTGGGATTTCTTTGCCAAATCCTCTAAAACACCGCATCGACTACATCTCCGATAGCCACTCCAGCTAAGCATTCTTCCGCAGATCCACGCTCAAATTCATGTCTCCATCAAAGCGTAAATATGGTCAGCTCTCAGACCCGGAACCCCCCAAAACATCACCCGACAGCGGAGCAAGTGTAACCATATCATCCCGTAAGAAATAACCCAAATCCCATATCGCACACTAACTTGACATCTAGCACAAACCCCCGCTACTTCCTATACTACAGACATGTTCGGTGTACTGGCGTCGCCGCCACCTAAATGCCCACGCGCGGATCCTCACAACAATACGCCCTTCATCACCACTCCGCATACATCGTCTCATATTCTTCCCGACACACCGCCACATTCTGATAATTGGTCGCGTACCAAGTCACAACCACCAAGACCCCAAGTTGCTTTCACTACTAGTTAATCATCTTCCACAATCCACCACTCAAACTTCTGCTCTTCCCCCCGATGACAGACCGCATCGGCATCGTCAGCCTACCAAAAAAGCCCTGAACATTGACTAGTCCATTACATTAACTCCAGACACCATTTATATATAGTTCGCCCATCAATCTAATATGATATCAAACATTGAACTCACAATCCCTCATTCACAACCCTTCAAATTTGTACTCCACGCCATATGCTCTATAACTTCGTTCCTCAAGGCTTCTATGAGCAGCCCGTGCCTCGCGGGTTGCGCAGTGCTGCATAGCGTTGGCCCAGATTCTTGTATAATAAATGGCTTCACCTTGTCGGGCGCTCAGGCATCGACGCTACCGTAATTTTCGTATTTACGAGAACGAGAGCAGTCTAGAGAAGAACTAAAACGATATAACAGAAAGACTGTACGTAAATCCGAAGCGCTTAATAATAAAAGTTGTTTGATCTCGAAGTACCTACAGCTTGTCTCGCCACGGGGTGCGTCTCGGACCCACGGATGGACGTTATATTTTAAGCGAGAACCTATTGCCACCCAAAAAACACGCGGGAAACAGCGCGCATAAGTGTAGTAACCGCTTCAAGTTTGCCTTTGCCCCTACTCGAACAATTATGAAAAGCACCAAGCAGAGCTAGCATAGATGATATATAAGGCCAGCAAAGTCGCACCCATGAGCCTAGGATACGCATTAGTGTTCCAATCTGAACGGGATGGCTTGTCCTTACCAGTCATCACTATATGTCTGGATGGCATGCACGGGGAGAAGCACAAATATCGCAAGCAACGCGATCTGATAACTTTCCAAGAGTGCGATGTCTTGCCCTGAGCTAGCAATCCACCCAGCAAGGATCGAGGTGGGCAACATAAAACCAAGAAGTCGGGAAGTTGATGTGATGGCCCCACAAACTACTCGAGCAAGATCCAGAGCAGATGTGCACCAGCAGTCATGCAGATACATGGCACTAAGCCCAGCCATAGTGATCAAGAATGGGGCAATGAGGTAACCAACATTGAGCGGAGATTTCCAACTCATTGCATCTTCGGGCGACACTGAACTGATTAGATGGAAGCATGAGCTGAGACTGGCCCCACCTGAGAGCAGCAGTATCACCGTCGCGAAAGCACTGTCCCAAGGCTTGCGACTGTCCGCCATCGATCCAGGCGCATCTGATAGAAGTAGACGCTCACAGAGCCAATTTTTCTGCTGAATTTGGATTTGATAGGCAGTAGAGGAAGTGATGCGCCCGCTCATTCCCCAACTGAGAGAATCAGCGCTGTCTCTATTATCATGAGCATTGGCCATTCTTTGCAGACCAAGCGCCTGGAGCGGGTAGGCCGAATGCAATAGACAGATAAAGGCGAGATGGCATACGAATAAAAACAGCAATAGAGCGGCTGTGACGCGGGACGCGCGCAAAAGGTCGTGGTCATCTACATTTCCTACTGAGTATACCATGTGGGGCACTCGATGGTAAGTGCTTACCTCTTGAGCCTTTGTCAAAAATCACGGGGCATATTAATACCGCAAGAGAAGCAGGTAGTATGCGGGTATGTATTGATGCTATCAGCATCGAATATCCAGCCGTATGGTCGCGATGCCCGCCATGAACAAAACAGATGCCAAGGCAGAGCAGATGATTGATGGCAATAGAACCCACGAGGAAGGATTGTACAATGTTGCTTTGACCCTTCAAAGTCGCAACAATTGCAAGTGAAACTTCAGTCCAGTTGCTAGAAGTATGAAAAAATGTTGGCCAAGTTAGGAAGCTAACAGCTTACCTGAGAACTGCCTCAAGAACTATTGCACAATTTGAGCGATTGCGATACATAAGAATGATGAAAAACTCTAGTACCGTAAACTTCTGGACTGCTGTTGTAGTTAGCATTGCAAGAAGAGCAAAAATGAATCGAGGAGTGGAGTCGGCAGACGCAACGGAAAGCACAAAAGAGGTGATGGAAGCCACGGCAGCTGTGAGGCAAAGGCACCAGAAAATTGATCGGCATGTCAATTGATGCTTTAAGCCGCGTCGGACCCACCGCAGGGGATTCTTTGATTGCATCATTGGTATGCGACAGCCGACCAGGGCCTGATGACAGCTTCATGCGGAAACCTTATGTACATAGGACGGCAACCCAGAGAGTAAGTCCTGATTAGCCTGGGATAGCCCGTTGTGTAAAGACATTACGAAAATCATTTGCGACATAAGCAATACCACAAAATGTTATCTATGCTTATCTTTCGAGTCTAGTAAGCGCCGATGTATACTTCAAATGCTGGACCCGGCAACGATGTTGAATTCACCCTCGATCACGATCGCCTTGCGTCATCAGTGTATCATACCCCATCGGACAGCGACACTCCGACAAACCTCATCCGCCCGTAGCTCATACTAGATTCATGCACTATCTAGTGTTCTAACGCGTATTGATGTTGTAGCTTTAGTTGAAATCGCTTCAGATAATTGCGTCAAGGTTCCAGATGGATCGTGTAGATCTACAAAGAATGCAATCAAACTCCCAAATATCAAGATCTCGCTCATTGGCAGCCAGTCAATTATATCACTAAAGCCGCATTTAATTAAGATGGCAGAAGATCTCAGAACACATAATTTGATTGACGTTCATCGACAGTTGTTTATCAGTTGTCGTTCAAACCGAGTGAGATTTGTGACACGGACGAAATTTAAACTGGGCAACGGAGCTACAATGAGTGGATGATTACATAGAATATGATAGTTTCACGATAGACTTGCCCCGATGCTAGTATATACTGTGCTCGAAGGTTTCCTACGTTGCTAATAATTTAAGCCAGACGAAAAACCTGGTGTCCCGAAAACAACCAATAAGATCGCAAAGATTGAGGACTTTTCTACACAATGTTGTCTTTCCATCCACCACAACAAAAGAGTGTCATATTCAAATTTAGAAGGCACTAGAAGAAGCGTCTTCTCTTACAACTACACTGATCTAGATCAACGCTCGTTTCATGATACTTTCTTTTCCCGCAAACGACGCGTGCCATATGAGCCGTTGTAGGGGTATATCGAGACCCATGGCTAGTGCTCTGGGATAATTCTAGCATTTGTCGGTCAAAGCGAAAGTCCTCCAACTCCGTTGTCTTCTCCATGGCGTATACCTGCTGCTGCAACAAGTCCTGTTGTGTTTCTCGGAGTGCTTCGCTGGCGGCTGTATACTTCCTCTCGAACCACTTGCACCGTGCCTCCAGAGCCTGAATGTGCCCGGTCTGGATTTCACACTCGGGTTGGTTAAGATTATTGGCACTATGTAGTTGTGTAAGACAATCATCGTCCATCGCGCCAGCGTAACGCATGGCGCTCACCAGCTGCTTGTGTCGACTGGCACTATCCTCGTCAAGCTGCTCCAGAGCTCTCTGCATTATAGATGCGCAGCTAATGCTTTGGCTACAGGAACAGAGAGAAGCGGTTGTAGTATGAGTGCTAGAGCTAATACTGCGGCTATCAAGAGTATTTGAGGTGAGAAGGAAGGATGGCGCGGGAATGACTGACGATGGCTGTACCTGTACATCATGTGGAACAAGCTCATTTTCTTCGATGATCATCGGCAAGCTAGTCTTCTTGAACTCCATGGCACCAAAGGTATTTCCAAGTTGAGCGCTCACGATAAGGTCATTGCCGGAGGTAGAAGTCATGGCCTGGATGGTATCTATGTATTACTTCTCTGATCCAGCACGAGTGTTGTGGTTTTCTTATCCTTTTAGGAATTCGAATGGCGGGTATTATAGCCAGATTACAGGATAAGAAGGCCTGAAACCCATCAGTCCGTCGAATTCGCAATAGATTTGAATTCCAGGGTGCTTTTTTGCACACTTACAAATTATGATTGATACAATAGTAAGAAAATTGATTGCACACGAGGAAAGGTAATGACACAGCTTTTCGTTATTACGAACGAAATGTTTTTCGTCAGCAATAAGCACTTGTGCTTTATCACAACTAATCATCAGCAGTGCAGTCACCAAGAGCAGGCTAACCTTGTGCAGTCGCGATGCTAGTTCTCACTTTCTAACGCTGGTGCCACAGACGACACCGCAATGTAAGCGTCTGAATCTATCTTCGGGGTTAGAATATACAGCATTCGACTGGAAACTAGAAGTAGGGTAGGGTGATTATATAAACGACATTTGTCCTTCGCTTAGTGGCGCATCCTACTCACTCCAAGAAGATCAAAACAAACATCACAAAGACTCTTTTTCAAGCAAGCACCACCGAACGCAATGAAACTCAATTTCATCTTTGCCCCTCTATTATTCACACTTTCCGATGCCCAGACAAGCGCACGCTTAGCTGATATGTCGGAGGTATTCCGTGTGCCCTCGGAGCTCCAAAGTCTAATTAATTCGGTCGAATCGCAGGCGAGTTCAGCTGCGAGCGAGATCAAGCCTGTCTTCAGCAGTGCAGCTACCGTCATTCCGCCAGAACTGTTATCGAAAGCTAGGGATATCTTACCTGTGGAGACACCAAGCGAATCAATCAGCGGCGGCACTTCGAACATGGGAGCTGGTCTAAGCCTTGCTAATGGCGTGGTCGCCGCAGCAGTCGGATCCTACTTGATGAACTAGTCTCTAATGGCAATAAAATATTCCGAATGTGTTGGGAGAAACCCCCAATTTTTCGTGATGATTTATAGCTTTGCAATGCATTGCACATTCAAATAGGGTATAGTTGGGTTTCTGCTCTAGCCAGATGTAATAATTTTTGTCCTCCTAATTAGTTTATACACTCTTTCGTCGCCCGCCCGATACAGGCTGAGAGGGGCATAAAATCTGATCGTCATAACGTTCGAGTTTCTACAATGTTGTATTGACCTATAATTTGATATGAGCAATGCCACGGTAACTAATTAATTAATTACTCTTGTAACAAGTCCAAGATAATCTAGGCAACACAAAAACTTCCAAACAAACGCAACTTAGCCAGTTAATTAGTTCTCATTCTATTAGCTACCACATCTGTACCGCTGGTGCTGCTTGGTCTCCGCTTGAGGCTCATCCTCTGCATGAGTCACCACTGTCTTTCTCCTCCTCTGTGATACCTTGGCCTTTAGCTCTGGGAGTTTCACGATGCTGCAACGCGGGAGGAGGCAGGGTGATGGAATGCTCCACTATATTAAGTTACTAATTGGAACTTTTGATGCGTAACGAAACCATTTGAACGGATAAACAATTGGATGATTATAGGAAACATGTAAGTTAGAGAGGTGAGCCTCGCCAACAAGCAGATCCCGTGATCTTTATTTCCTTCTCAGACTTACCTAACTCGATCATTCAAGATAATCGTCAATTCTTGTGAAGCCTTATCCAAGCAAGCGCATATCCCCTCCTTCATATTGTCTAAAATCTCTAATACTGACTGTTGTTGTGTAAGGATCGGTCTCGGAACCTCAAATAAAGTGCTTCCTGAAGAACTATAGTTGGAAGAACGATTTTTCGAAGAAAGAGGTGGCCATTTACTGTCCTCGTCCACTATAGAATGCCTTTGCTTATCGAACTGTTTTTTTGTTATACCTGTAAATCCTCCCGTAAAGAGGTCGAGTTTGATGCACACATTCTCTCCTGCAAGATCTTCATGTTCCATGAGATAACTTCTATACTTATTCTTGGGTTCGAATATCAGGGTTAGTTTCTTCTTCGCGAACCATATGTTCTTGAAGAATCCATATACAGCGTGCCCTGAGTTAAGCCATCGCAGACCTCCATGGTGTTCCCACTCATCAGCACCGCGATTGAATTTTGCAACTGCTATTTCCGCACACCTCGACCCGCAGTATAGGAAATACTCGTGATTTGGACCCACAAAACCGCCTTTCCCTCCCCAGTTGTTTTCGAAACTGTTACCGATCTCGGTTTGATATCCGTCGAGGTCAAAGAACCCATTGTCGAAGGAACACGTGATGCCGTTTTTTGAAACGCACTTGCCATTGACGTCCCTAAGGTTGAAATTAAATGCAGACATTTCTAATCAGAGACGATGAATTTAATCAGAAGCGATGAATCACAGCTCTTAATTCAAGAGCAACCAACGTCTAATTTATGCGTAATCAAGTAGCAAGCCGGAGCAGCTTGATTACAGGCATGGCTTATAGCCGAGATAAGTGGTTGCATCATGTTATCCGTCATCATTATAATTCTACTGTGACTATGCGCGAGATCGTGAGGCGTAGGCGAGTGGGTATTTAATGATAGTCATCCCGAAATAGGCAGGATAACGTCTGAATTAAATACATATTATGTCTATTTCCGTGTCTATATGCTAAGCACCATCGATACGTTCTCCATCGTCACCACATCCGCGGTACCACAGGTGCTTTCCCGGTTTATGGCGTCGGATCAAATAGGGTTTCGCTAATTCGTGCCACCTTTCCTGGTGGCTCATCTGCTTCTTGATTCTCCGTATCACCTTCCTCGACTGCAGCGTTTTTCCGCTTTCTAGTAATCTTTTTTTGTGCATGTCCTTTATCTGCCTGCGTCGTGGCCTTCGGCCGACCGCGCTTTGCGTTGCCCATGGCTTTTTTTAGCAGCGTCTTGCTTAGCACGTTCTGCACGCCCGTCCTTCACCATTCTTCCTAGGCTTCTTAGGATGTCTGACTTCGTATTCCGGCGAGTCTTAGTCTCGTTGTTTGCAGTCCAATATAATTCTGATCAGGAGCTTGTCGAGCAAAAGACCTTTGAGCAGCGTTGGCAAGCTTCTCAAAAAATCTATAATGGCGCATTTCATTTGGCTGATTTGAATGACAATTCTTCTTGATAAGGCTGAGCAGCTCTGTCACAGCTTCTGACGATACAGGTGTTACTGGCGTCTGAATCGAACCCTGAAAGAGTTAAAGGGAAACAGGCCGGTCTTAGCCCAGCCAGCGAGTATGTTCTTCTTCGTCATCCCCTCCTCTCTTCGCACGACTGTATATCTCAGTGAGGTGCTCTTTGTTACATCAGTTAGGCCTCCACGGTAGCGGTGCACGGCCTCAGCTCGGCACGCCGTTTTCAATGGCCCGAAAACTGATCCGTCACAGGGTTGTGCCTTGGGAGACGTGTGAGAGGGCAGTCTACATAAGATGGTGTTATTCTCGAAGCAAAATTCGAGGATTTCCGGGGTTTCATGTGTCCTAAAGCCGTCGCATATTATTAGTATTCGCGGCTTTTCATAGCGCGAGCTTTAGTCTGGGGGTCGATAACTTGTCTAATCCACTCTAGGCTGATGAAAGAGTCATTATAACATGTTTCAGACAGAGCGTAGAACCATCCAGGGGTAGGGTGTGTCGTCCAGTTACTTCTATGGGTAGACCCTGGGCCAGATAATCATTGAATTAAGAAACTCACCGCCTCCTGATACACATTCAATAGCACTTATCATCGTGTGCTTTGTGCCTCTATAGTCCCGTCGATCATCCTTACCTACTGGTCTGAAGTGCTTTGCCTAGCGGAACCTCTCAGTAAAATTGGTGAGCAAGATCGGTCAGCAAGATCGACTAGTAAAATCGACTAGTAAAATCGACTAGTAAAATCGCTAAGTAGATACACTCAGCAAAACCACTCACTCGTCAAATTAACCCAGTGAAGTGTCAAGGCAGCATTGAGTTATAAGTCTAACCTACGAGCAAACTATGCAGAACGTAATCACAACACGCCTACAATGCAAGGTGTTTCGCCTAATAGACCACGCACTTTCGCTGTCGTTGGAACAACCGGATTTCTAGGTCCATTCATCCTGGCAGCACTCCTCAGAAAACACGCTGGGTCCAAGATATTTTGTCTGAACAGGAGTCATGATGGGAAAAAAAGGACTCTATCAGCCTTGGAGAGAATTGGCAACACAATTTCTGACACCTGCACAATGTTGCATTTCTTCGTCGTCGATATTACGAAACCGAACTTTGGCCTAGAAGCCGCGGGTGAATTTCTTACGTCTGAAGTTGATGAGTTCATTCTGAACGCTTGGAATTCGAATTGGGCTCTGCCTCTTAGCAGTTTTGCGCCGTTCCTTACAGCTGTTCGCGTCACTATTGATCTGTGTACACTGAGTACCCGCAAGTCCCGCATAACCTTCATCTCTTCTATCTGTGCCATTGGAGAATGGCCACGAAAACACACCGACCAACCACTTATACCGGAGGATGTTGCCTGGGATACGGCTAGTGCGATGGCTCACGGTTATGGCGAGAGCAAGTGCTGCGCTGAGCAGCTACTTGCGCAGGCACATGCTGTCTTTGGGCTTCACATCGCCATTATGCGCGCGGGGCAGATTGCGGGGCCAGTTTTATCAACCGCGACGCCCAGCACCTATTCAGGACAAGGATGGGTGGGCTCGATTATCAAGGCCAGCGAGCAAATTGGATTTTGGCCTGCAAACGTACAACTTTTGAATTGGATTCCTGTTGATACACTTGCTGAGGGAATTGCGGATTATACACGGACGGGGTTAGACAACAAGGTTGTACAGGTGTTCAATATGGTGCATCCCGATCCAGCCCCCTGGAAGTTGCTGTTTGAGGTATTACAGAAAGAAGTTGGTTTTAGGGCAGAAGAAATAAGTCTCCCGGCCTGGCTCGATAAATTACAGCCAGAATTAGTGAAATTATACGATTTTTTTCGGGTGGCTGGAAATGGCAGAGAGTACGATATGAGCTTTGACACTACACAAGCAACAAAGCTTCTACCTAATATCATGCCTATTACGGAGAAGCAGGTTTTAAGCTGGGTATCATGTTTTAGCCTTCAATCAAATGAACTCAAAGCTAAAATGTAGTTGCTAGCTAGGTACCGAGACATATCGTTCAGTTGCTATAAGCTAAGATCTTATCACCATACTGTAGTTAGAGGTGTAAGCAATGTCGCAACACATAACCGTCAAGAAGCCTGTAGATTAATGTCCATCTCTAACTATGTAGCGAGCCAAACTATCAGTTCTTGCCTTTACAACAATCTGCACGTCTCTTATGAATTTATCTCTAGGTATTAGCTATTTGCAACTCCTTGGGAATTCTAACAATTAAAAGATACATTGCTATTACGACGTCCTCGCATTATTTCAGGTGCCACCTCTTTAAACTATTACAAGGCACACTAGATACGCCTCTGCTGTTGACTTCCAATTCATCGCGATAACTGTAGACCGGTAGTATTAAGTGCACTAACTAGCACGCTGGTCAAGCAAATTCAGCCTTGAGGCTGTTGTATGAGGCTGAGCTGATTCATGCAACGTAGCAGCGCCGACCAATATTACTTTCCAATCAAGGGGATGACGATCATACAATTACATGGCGATGCGCAACGACAATTCACTGATACTGAATCTGAAGTCAGATCTTTGTCGTGCTTCGGGCTGAATATGACTCTACTATTTTAAGCGCTACAATTAAGGTAAGGCATATCTATGTAGTTACTCCGAGGCAACAACTAACCAAGTACTTATGTAACTTACTGTGGTAAAATACTTAACTTGAATGAAGCGTCACATTCAAGAAAACACCGGCTGCAGTCACCGGACGGAGTCTTCAGATCCACTTTAACAAACACAATGCTTGAATAAGACATCGGGTTACGGTTCAAGGTTTTGAAGTCGCTGAGCAATAGAGAGTCTTTCGTGATCAATGATAACCAATGCCAATGCTAGGCAAAAACAGGCTGACCATGTAAAAGCGAGAAAGCTGCCGCCGATGCTCACAGAAAGTATAGCATGTGGTATATTTTTGGTGAACACTGTGTACACCACACACGCAAGGATGGTAGTGGTAATAGATGCAAAGCATACTGCACCACACGCTAGCCATGTACACGCTTTAGCCCAATGCCTAGATTTATCGCAATCATAGAGCATCCAGTACAGGCAGAAATATAGGCTGGCTATAGAGGAAGCGATACCCAGCGCATAGGCTACGGCCAAGATGACGCGCACACCAGCGGCTATATCAAAATTTGGCGACACATGCAAAGAACATTCTCTAGTAACTGTATTGCCTGTTGAGGAGCTTTGACTGCAATAGCTTGCAGCATAGAAAGAGATTGATTCGGGAACTCCGGTTATATCCAGAAGTTTATCTAATGTCGTTCCTAGCACACCCCCAAGGGCGGGTATGGTATCCGCAATATGTCCAAGAGCGTTATGGAAAGCTGTAACCTAAGCCAAAATCAGTGGAAATGCTCCATGTCCTCTGAACACCCATACACAATGACTTACGCGAACAATATAGTAATCACTAAGCCACCCTGGATGTACGCCAGAGAGGACACAAAGAAAGCACAAAGCACTAGCCGCGAGAAGGAATATAGACAAGACAAGTATTAGGCTCCACTTACGTGCTTGAAAGTAGACATTCATATTGTGGGTCTGATTATAGTTCACTCCTTAGCGTACGGTATTCAACTGCGACTTTGCGAATAGAATCAGATACGAAGCTAGAAGTTGATTTAGGTATGTTATCAGTTTTTCCGATTTAGTGTGTGCTTATCGTTTTTATAGTTGATTTTTACAATGAAGCACAAGCCTAAAAGATTACTGATGACGCAAATGTATTTCACCGTTCCAGCGTTTTATTGATTACTCGCTGATCAGACGGTTTGAAAATAGCTATGCGTTATGGTGACGAATCGCATCAGCAGTTTTTGTAAGGTGGACAGGCTTCCGTACTATGAGGGTGCATTATCATGACAGGATTTCATCTACAGCAGTAACGTGAGGATTATCCTCTCATTCTGCAATGGAGCTATGCAGGAATGTTTTGATACTGAAAGGCAAAGTCTCGGCTGTAGATGTACTCGACTTGCTCGACATTCTACTTCACAAGATTAAAGAGAAAAACAGGCTCCGAGATGCTCTTCAACCATGGCAGCTTTTCTCTTTCATCTGTGCCAGTGGCGATCCAAGATAGGCTATATTGATCCAACCCTAACCCTCACTAACATCTTGCAGCCCACTCGCCCTGCTTCTCGGTCGCCTCAAAAAAAGTACGGAGGAATGCCGTGCAGTCCTAGCAGGCATTCAAGAAAATGTCATTCGCTTGAGTGCAGTACCAACGTCTTGTACGGCATGGGTTGCTTTTCTGAGCGTTCGGCGCGACCTAGCAAAACTATGCGATGACTCTCACCTAGTCCAAGCCCAAAATCTTGCAAAGGGAGAGCAATGTAATGCGTACGATGAATACCTAGGAAAGCCTCTCGTGGGCAGTGAGCTAAGCGTGGCTAGGTTCATTTGGAAATACCGTAAACCCAATGAAGCAACAGAACATATTTCAACGTACGGTTATGACAGGGCAAATGCTGAAAGTAGTGATAGCACGTTGACACTGGATGCACTACTATCTTCACTCTACGCTCAGGAAGAACCTCACACCGAAGAATCACATTCTAGAGATAAACACACTGAATATGCATTCCATGGTTTAGTTACTGAGGCAAAGGTGGCCTTGGGCCTTGGGCTCCACAACGGGGGCATATATGTTAGCATCAAGCCGCCCGCAAAGAATGACCGCGAACGACGTTCGGAACAGGAGACAACCGTGAAGGACATGGAGGGTGTTAGTCATTTCGATGTTGTTGTGGATGCGTCTAACCTCATGAATCCTTTTACCTTGGAAGTGCTTGACCGCACAGCGGAGGCCTTGGGTAGCTGGTTGATAAGCTACGGGCCGTGAACGTGCCGTTATCACTATCTAGGACGGTGGGTTCAAGGTAGAATAATGAAGCATTCCGATTGTCTATAAATTGCTGAGCAACTAGAATAGTTCTATGATATAAGCATCTTGGATAGAGCATGCGAGCCCATAGGGATATGAACTATTGATAGAATTGTGTGCAATGCAAGTGTGAGTGCGAGTGACCTTGGGTTGCTGCTGCGGGGCACAAATTAAAACGGAGCAGAGCCCAACTTTATGGCCGCGCACACTTCAGCTCTGCGACAAGTGCGTTGTAGATAGTACACCAGTGCGCGTGCGTGTCCATGTCTTTGCGACGGTGTCGCTTGCTTAGCCGGGAGAGCCTTGGTCGGTACCATTAGAATGATTGTAGCGACTGGCTTTCCATATGCCTCCGATTCGGTGAGAGTGTTGGGGCTCCATTATGTCGTGACACAAGAACGGGGTTTTCTGGTCATTGGCAACTGGTACGTGCGCACGCACCCAGGCGTCGCTCGATAGTGCACCCAGCGCCTTTGCGCTGTGTGTAATACTTACAGAGGTATTCTCTGCTGTCTACTTGCGGCTGTCTGTACTTCGGCCCACCCCCATCGTCCCTTTGCACGAGCGTGCTTATACGAAGGAGCTCGTATTTTTTGAGTCACCGGCCCTAGGCCAAATTTGGTGTAGTCCGAGTGCTCAGAAAATACGAGCTCCTTCGTACTCCAAGGTGTAGCTGACGTATGACAAGCATACTTACCCCACAACAGCAAGGTCCCGACGCCGAGAAACGCAAGGTAGACAGACAGCGTAGCTGCGGGCTTGCCGGTGCGTCTCGATAACACAACAATTTGTGATGCAGAGGGGCGCATTTGGGCCTCAACAAGAAAGTCGTGAAGGCATTTGCTTGACGGAATATAACTTGTAAATTTAGTCTGAGATGCTTTTGATTGATATTTATCCTCATAATCAACATCGTAATCCGCGCACTTCGCCGCTCTCCCCTCTTGTTTAGCGTACTTTGCCTCATCATTTGCTCTGATCTCATCAGGAGGTGTTTCCGGACGTTTTCCCTTTGTGATTGCCTTCGCTGAGGCATGTTTGCCCATTGCTCCCTTTACTCTGCTCTCTGCCGCATTGAGATACTGGCAGAGTTGTTTCCCAGGAATGTATATCCGTGTATCTTCATCTTCGTCTCCATCTCCCAACTCCTTCTAGGCAAGTTCTTCGTAGGTAAAGTCGCTTAGGCGGAGCCGTAGGCCAGGGTGATCGACGGGATTTCCTTCATCGTCACGGAAAGTCTGGTAGAAATATCAGAACATTGGGAACAAGTCGGAGACATGGGAGTTTAGCCAACCTTATCCGCGAGCTCTTCCATAGCTCGTAACTCGAGTCTATGTGTGGTAGGAAACACAGTGGGTCGCCAAACCGTCAACGTTGCTTTGCGCGACCCCCTCGTGCCGTACTCAATGGTCTAGGCAGACAACGGCCCGTACACTGGCGTCTGAATCCATAACATAATTGTCGGCTAGCCGGCCTACGCGCGTCTTCTTCTGCGAGTATGCGACTTCCATGACAGGGCCGGTATATTGTGCATCGTCATGCCTGAACGACGCGTCTGGCTTGCACTTCGATTTGCTCGATGAAGCACAATCAGCGAAGCGTATGTCAGTCAATCGTGCTGCTGCACTTTCTGCGCAAATCGAGCCTTCCTGTCTGATCCGCTACGTACTGCTTTGTGTTGGCTCCGAATATCGTCCTCCACTGAGTCGATGAAGCGTTCGTGTATTTCAGCAGGCATGCGAACGACCAATATGCACCTGTCTCCGTCGTAGTCATACCTACCACAATCTTCTGTCAGCTGGGATCTTCGTGGTCCCGAGGTCCACTAACCGTATCTTGTCTTCCACGTATCCCGAAAGCCCATCGTCTTGCTGGAGCGTGCTCCCTATGTGGTCGTACTCTGGTGGTACAAGCCTGAACTCTTTTCACGGCTCTCGCTCAGTGTCACTTCCTGCTGGGCTCGTCTCCAAAGCGCGAAAACGCGAGGCGTCTCCTTGTATGGCTTCTTGTCGGTTAGCAGAGGCGTCAAAGGCTTGTAGTCCTTAAGAGTGGCGTGACGTGTTGATACTGTGTTAGGTCCGCCTGCAATGTTGACATAGCTGTATGCTATGCTGCATCGTGAAGTTGTTTGACAGCCGTCGCACGGATAGTCTGAGAGCTGGGTATTTTGATTGACTCAGTAACTGCGCCACACGCTCAGAGAGCCAATGTCATCACTGTGGCTAAGGCAGTGAGCCACTATTGCGCTTCGGGCTATAAGAACTGAATCGCTTTTGCACAACTGCAGCTCTCCATTGCATTTCGGTGATGTAGTTTTATTCGTCCTACTGTTCTGGCTGTACCCCGCCACCCGCCCTAGCGCTCTAGCAGTAATTATGGCTAGCTGCCGACGAAGGAACTCCAAAGCTATGCGATCCGACGCCCCCACTGGGATAGATGCGCGAGCGTCGCCATTCATTGGATTGCATATGACGGCACCGCAATCATAGCCCCGCGCTCCGTGCTTGTTGTGGCACATTGATCAGGCAGCGACACCTATACTGTGCTGCCCCGCTGGCTGCTGGAATTCACGGTTTGTTGTTATATCCAACCTTGACACACCAACACCTAAGAACGAGCTCAACATGTACGATGACAATGAATGCGAGGCATGCGAATGCGCTAGCAAGTGACACAGAACACCGGGAGCCTCAGTTTAAGTGCGAGACCTTGTGACAAGAAATTCCATACCCATTTGTCTGCCAATCAGTACATGGATGTTCTGGATCACCAATAGCACTAGCCAAAATTGTAGCTAATTATTTTATCTAATCATTGCAGCTTGAGAACACTGGCTAAACCTCGAAGTAATCACGTACGGAGTAAGGAAGACTAACGATGATTAATTAGTAAAATTACCTCGTTATAGTGTGGTTCTCGCTACGTAGCGGGGGATATTAGATGTAGTAATGAATTTCATTGCTTTGAATTCTAAGTATCTGTGATTTTCTCGTTACGGAGTTCTCGCTATGTAGTGGGATGTATTGATATGAGTTTCGTCATCAAAGCCAAGCTCACGCCATTCCTAAGTCGGACAAGTGAAGTTATATCACCTACGAATATGACGCTCACGAAAAAAATACCCTAGGCTCAATTTTGTGTTGACTCGTCCTGCGTATGCATCTAAAGCAGTCTAGGTGCCGACGACAGAGACCTTGTGAAGATAGCAGCACTAGAATGGTCCGTGCTCCCAAGCTGTTTAGATTTTACGAAAACGGTTTCCAAACCGTATTTGCATATGGCATGATAGAGCTGATCATGGCTAGTAGCGCACTTATTATCCTGATTCTTAAGTTTATACCAGAACGTTGACAGTGGGTCGATTATTTTCTGGCTCTCCACAAATCTTTCGGTCGAGCCTGCATCAGCCGGGGCACGATAGACTATGTCGTCCCTCACACTTGATTTGTACACAATGTGGCGGGGTCGGCTGACAGGATTTTTAGTTAGTCCACTGATAGTCGTAACCTTGCTGATTGGTCGTGCTCCGAGCTGGTTTGAATCGGCAACCAACCTACCTATTTGATTATGTGGTAGTGAATCTTTCTGGGGCTGTGATATGTCTTGCATGTACTCCGCCGAGGAACCGTTCTGATTTAATTCCAATTCATGCACAGCGGTAGTTGTATCGCTCGCAAACGGATTATGGTGACGTAGCAACTCAGTGTATGCTTTCATAGAATTAGAACTGCATCCACGGTCTGAGCTCATCACCTGGGAGGCCAATGAGCGTCTACTCGGGCTGTATATGCTTGAGCCGTTCATGTCTATTGTGTCGGGGGAGTTTTGGTCTACCTCAGACCATCCTACGTCAAGATTTCCACGCCAGCGATCCACTCTGCTAAGCCTCGCACTACGGGTGCTTGAAGCTGACAATGTATTGAAAAAGTCTTGTCGTGGAATTTGTGATGTACATTTTGGCAACGCGTCTTCTACGGGATGAATACTCCGTGCCAAATGATCGGATAATTTAAGACTTCGCGGTCGCTTTGAAGGAGTAGAAGGGTAACCAAGGTGTCCATCTTGTGTTGCATCTACCGCAGAAACGAACAGAGGTCTCTTCCCAACGCACTCTGGTGAATCTGTTCTGTCTAGAGATGATGTCCCCCAGCCAACCATCGAGGCAGCTTCCGAGCTCACATCGGCTGTGAGAATATGGGGACGACGCCAAAGAACGCTCGCTACGTCTAGTTCCGACTCGTTTGTGGCAAGGGAAGCCAGCCCTGATATGGACTCATGACCATCCGCCGTGCCACAACTTATATAATCTTTGTTGAGGAAAGGTAAACTCTGCACCATACCTCTGGTGGCAACTATTGAAGCTATTGGTGTGATAGGAGACGGGATAGCTTCGAAATTGGTTCTGCTTCCGGATAGAAAGACACGAACAATGTACTTTGCCATGAATGACTCTGATATTGGAAGCTCATGCTTGTGGATCTGATCCCTGTACAGAAGACCTGCAACTTTTTCACTTTTAAATATAAAAATGCCATGTCTTCTTTCTGCGTCAATGTCTTCAAAGCTGGGGTAGGTTGGCGATATGACTGTCGGTGCTACTATTGCGATATCGTCTTCATCTTCCGGCGGATTGCTTACACTGTGATTCTCACTATTGGTGTAGAGGCAATCAAACTCTCGCTTCACTAGCCTGCGAAGCTGCTTCGTGCTGATTGATCCCTCGGGGAGTTCGGTACGAATGGTGTGGAGGAAGACATGCTGATAACAACGTTCCACGAGTCCCTCCTTCTGTACAGTGGCAGAGATACATAGCTCGTCTGAGTGATAAAGATCATCAAATTCTTGCTCCAAGATTCTGTGAACCCGCTTTCGCAATGTGTCGCCTCGCCGTCTGCTCATATCACCGAGCACGGTTGCCAGCGCTCTGTGAACCCTCGATAGCAATAATCGTACATCTTTTGTAAAGGTTTTTAGAGTCAAGATAGGTCCCTGTCGACAGACTGCCAGCTTCACCGCTTCGCGGAGTGCACTATCTGTCAATTGAGGAAGCATGCCTCCCTGCTCGAAAGCGCCGACAACATAGTCATGGTCGCTTTTAGACAGGCGTGGTGCTCGAGACTGTAGCATTTGGATAGAATCAGGGTCCACAGATCCCACTACTGTGGGGTGCCATTGTAGTGTGATTTCCTCCCATTGAGATACTATGTCTTGGACGTAGTTGATAGCTTCCTGCCTTGGGTTGGCTACAGGTTGGGTCGGGGCAAACCCATTGGTGTTCACTTACTTCGATACACCAAGACTTGCGGATGTCATTTAAGTAGTTGAAGGACTTGGTCGTCCACATTGATGGGAGTCGACCTAATGGAGCGAAAGCGTCAGCTACTCCTGCTGTACGGCTGACTAGATCCGCAGCGTGGTTCACATCCGGCGTGAGCGAGCGCATATATGACGGCTTCACTGCCCCTGCTTGCCCTACTTTTGCGCCAAGTATGCCGCATACTGCCCCGTATTGGCTGTGTAGAGATACGTGTTTACTGTGCGAACCGTCTAAAGAATACATATTAGTGAGCGCACCGAAAACATAGCTTTGCAATCACACTTAGATTTTGTCGTTTTCTAGACCTACTGACCGTTGAGAGGCCGAACTTACCATCACGAAAAAAATCAACGATCCACCATCGCTGTTGAGGTTCAAGTAGGCCAAAAGTTTGCGTGAGCCCCCACGCTCTCGACTCTCTCGCTGTTTCTAGGAGAGCTATTCCTCCAGTAATGCATATTGTCGTACCTTCCGTAAATTCCAAGCATGGAAAACTGGTCTCTTCAAATCTTTTCCAGCCTGTTATTGTTCTACTGTCCCACGTACTAACAGGGATCTCCGCTTCAAGATGATATTCCTTGAGCCATGGCTTGCACGCTTCATGTCTAAATTGTTGCTCCAGATATCCTCGGTCCCTCCTGCACTGGGGAGAGAGATGGTAGAAAGGATCAGGATGCGGGTGCCGCTTTATTTGAGATAGTTGTACGATGCCTGACTGGATGTATCGTTCGTGATCAGCACCTTTCTTGAGGTACTCCATGATCTATGGCAGCTTTTTACATCGAAAAGTAACCACTTTAGCAAATATTATATCAAACTGTAGCCGTAATTTGTGGAGTTATTACCCATGTGCTGACAGATAAGCATGATATCCAAGTTTGTCAGCAATATAAACATCTGTGGTCTGCATACATGCTACCTACTTCCTTCTTTGCATTCGCACCACACAACCATTTGCCATTATATTTTTACCACACCATTCCAGGGGTTGGTCAGTAAATATGACTGGGGTTCTCAGGCCAATGAATTTTTTTCAGAATGTGAGGAGGCATACCAACTCTGGTGGCACTGACGCTGGAGACTACACACCAGGGCTCTATCGAAAAACTGGAAATGTCACTTATTCTATCTTGCCGAGACGCAATGTACCCCGCTTGAACGATTTCGTTCTCGACAAGAGTATTGCAGCCGACGTTGCAAAACGTCTCGCCGATCTAGGGCATGTACCCACCCTCTTTACTTTCGATATATATACCAATGCAGCAATAATCCCCCCCTTTACCGACGCAGCAAGCCTAGAGGAGATTTTGGACGTACGAGATAGTTGGCCGTTTGAGCCAAAACACAGCCAAATCTTAGCCATAGATGTAAGAGCACCCTAACATCTCAGTAAATCAAATTTGACATCTCTAGCTTCTCGCTGGTATCTCTAGTTTACTCGAAGCTAAATTAAGGAGAGGTAACTTCGATGTTCGTGATGTACTTTTGGTTTGCCGCAACAATACGTGCTTCTTTCAGATTGGTAAGGCTACCTCGGACTGAGTGGACATTGCTAACAATACAAGCTGGCATAGAAAATTGTACATGCATCAATGACAATAGCACGAAAAGCACTGAAGAAACCCAATCGCTCGCTCGAATACTGAAATATGTCAATGAGAGAAGCAGGCTTACATGGTACCAAGATTTTGTACTTAAACTAGAGACATTGAGAGCCGTTGATAGCACTTCGTTGAGAGCAATGAGTTGTGATCTTCCAAAGGAGATTGATCAGTTTCGCTGCGAACTTGATATGTATCTCCATGCGGTTCACATATTTGGCACGACGTTAGGTGGGAATTCTGCCAAAAGGCTAGGCGCCAGCTGAAGGGCACAATGCAACAATAGTCATATTACCAATAGGAATCTACTTCAATAAGCTTTCCGTTCATTCAATCTGATATAATCATAGGTTTAGCGAGCGAAAATTGCATGGACATTCTAGAGCGATAAACAGGCTGCTAGGCAACGTCGACGACACTAGCCGGTGCAAACAAAGTGTTTTGACATACTAGTTAGATATGTGGTAATTTTAATGTAGCAATTGATCGTAAATTCCGAATGCTCTTTTATCCTGGTACTAGCTGATAACGTGAAGCGATGGCTCACTTTGGGCCGATATTCAAAGTGCGTCTCAACGCCGACTTGCGGAGATTCTTGTAATGCAGGCTGGTCATCAATAGAACGCTCGCAAATTCATATGACAGGGCGGGCCTAATAGCCGCGTGCTCAGTTTCTATATTGACCTAATCTTGATTATCCTGGAATTTGCGCACATATCTCTTGCATCTCCCTATGCCCAAGTCGTAGTTCAAGGTTCAGTTCTCCTTCTCCGTCTCGCCAGCCACCGCAGAGTCACCCCATTCATTTCTCAATCTGAAAATCCGCAACTTGACGCTCCCCATTCAAGATCCGCAAGCCACCAGAGATATGAAGCAGTGCCAGTTTGGCTTTTGGTAGCGCCCAAGGAAATCACAGACTTCTTTATCTGGTTGCCTCGCGTCCCGTTGTTCGTATTTTCTTGACAATTGAGTACACTTCCCTGTAGCTTATTACTTTCTTTCAGAACATCGCACTATGTTTGGGCACCTGTGATTGCGTGGCGCGCATTAATCGCAGAGAGTTGGTGCCTGCCATAATATGGCTACCCACTTTCTAGGTACGGTAATTACTATTGGGAAGTTCATCATCTGCATTGTGGTGTGGTAACTAAAGCGCACGTGATCGGGAGGTGTTAGGTAAGCTCAACGTTCTGTAGGGGGTGCCGAGAGAGATCAGATGGGCATGAAGACGAGGACACACTCGCTGTAACACTCAATTCACTCGATTTTGATCTCTCCACAGATTGCGGGCCGGCACCTGCTCCGTACCTCATTTGCATGTTACTATGCCGCAATATCAATACAGGTTATGGTAGCTAGGAGAACCGAGCGAAGGGGTTGTCATGCGCATGAAGCTGCGTTGTGCTGTGATTCCCACCATTTGCGGAGATACTGCATTTCCTTCGACTGCATCTTGCTAACTCGGATTGAACGTCCATGACAGACAGGCTTGCCAAAGTTATCCCATGCACACCATGCACTGCCACCTCTGCTTTCAACATACGGAATCTTCTTGCCGTTGAAGCAGACCGCGAAGCGTTTTAACAGTATGCAAGTACCAACATCAGCATCCAGGGGAACTGCAACATCTGACTTGTAAATGACAGCTTCAACAGATGGAGCTTCAATTCTGCTTTCGTCTCTGAGAAAAAGCCTGAAAGTATTTTTACCTTCATCCGTAATAACTTGAGCAGCCACCACTGCCAGGACATCTACCAACTCGTGCCGGTAGGTGTAGCTGTGGAGGGCTTTGAGCTCTACGCTTGTGGAGGAATACGACCAGGCGCAGTGTTCTATGTTGTAGTCTTCATGTTGGCGACACATGGCTCGCTTATCAGCCAGACGAGCCTGTGATTGCCTTGAGCCTATCGGAGTCTCTAGAATATCGAAATTCGACTGTCGCAGATGTTGGAGCTCATGTGAAGTCATAGTATCTTGCTTGTCCATCTTGTTGTGTTCACACGATGGTGCAACGTCGCTGCTTCCTGCGCCAAGCAATTCCTCAGACCAGTCTACTTCCGAACGGCTGTCCATGTCTGCCAGTAAGAGCTCGTCCCGCAGTGATGTTCTTACCTCATATGTCTCGCTTTCAGAGATCTCTTCCGAGTATGAACTGAGTGGGGAGAGGAGGGCTTGCTGTTCCTGTTCGTCTTCAGGTATCGGCAGAAGCCTCGCGCATGCCGCAATTCTGACATTTTTGGCATCGGGTAGGTTGCCTCCCGTCGGAATGTGTGACAGCTGCGCATTTGTTTCTATGAGGTCCTTTATCTCGTCTCTCAGGTAAATGTTCTCTTTCTCATAGGTTTGTTTCTCTGCTTCCAGCTTAGACTGGCATTGCTTATGACAATCTACAGCAACATCTAGTGCCTCGTTATAGCCTTCAATGTGATCTTCTAAATCTCGGATCTGTTTTTTCTGAGAGGTATTCTATTGCTTTCGTCAACTATGCATCAACCCTGCCTATGGATTGCCCTACAATACAATTCAGGGACGTAACCTGCTGAGCCAGCTCCACTTTCTGGTCAGTTAGTTCGGCTATCTGAGCCCACAACTCTTCGCGCTGTTCTTTGAGGTATCCAACCTGCACAAAATGGGCTAAGCTATAAAAAGGTCATCAGAAATGCAAGCCACCAAGAAAAAGGGCAGTACCATTCTTCTTTATGGCAGGCACCGTTTTCAGTACCCCACACTTCCTCACATACTGACATACTCGAACTGTTAGTACATGAAAGAAGTTAACAAGAAATTTAGAAAACAAATGCCGCCAACTAGGGTGACTGCAGGAAAGGCTCTCCCTACGTAGTTGCGCATACGAAAATAAGTCTAGAACCTCTTTCTGCAAGCGATAAATCACCGGAAAATATTCTATAAATTTAATGCTATGAAGTGCATTATAATCATAGAGATAGTTCTGACGTTGGGTAAGATTTATCATCATCAAATTGGTTGTGGGTGCTCAATCCCGTGTGTGCTTATGCTGACCTGTCTACGAACAATCACAGGATTACTTTATTTTGGAATGATATTCAATTCTATGATGAGACTTTTTTAGAAGCGCATTTAATGACAGAATCAGCTAACAGTAGTGTCTGAGTGGCCGCTATAAAAAGGACTCCGCAGTCGTATACCACATCCATCAGCTACTACAGACTTACCCAAGAGCCAGAATCACTGTGCGGCTGCAAAACGAACTCACTATGGGAATAGCAGACAGGCAACCTCGTAGAAAGGGAACTCGGAGTGCGCTTCTCGCCAACTCTGCAGATCCCAAACAGATGAAAAAGCTGTTGGATACAGCTATAGCCCCACCGAAGAAAGGCCGAAAAAAGAGTAGCAAAAATTATGGAGATGTAGAAATGTTGTCCCCGGTGTCTGAAGTATCAGTGTTTGAAGTATCAAGGTCCGGAGCACCAATATCACCTGTCCCTCAGCAACGCAAGCAAGGCATTGTCATAGCCGAAGAGAAATCGTGTTACATGGTGGATTGTGGTAACTCTATTTTTGTAACTTCTGCTGAAGAGGTAGAAAAGAACGGTTATCAGATGGCCGTTGACCAAGGCAACGCCAAATTCAACTCTCCCTCAGACTGGGAACAGTTGCAAGTCCTCAAGAAGCAAGACGGTGAGAGCTTTGAAGAAAACATAAGTTCTGTGCGCCAGTCTGAAATCTATTTGAAAAATAGAAGGACCTGTCTCCTTAAACACAACAAAGTAAATAGGGAACTGAGATGCGGCAGGAGCAACATGGTGAAGTTGCTGACTGAAAATAGACTAGAAGGTTTTTTGAACAAGAGTTCATCGGAAATGTCCCTTGCTCCAGACACTCCATCACCATCACCAAGACTGGAAACCGGCAGTGGCAACCCAACGCCGCATTCACGAATTAATGGCAATTTAGAAAATGAGGACACAGAAGATATAGCAGAATTGTTAATATCACCTGTCCCTCAGCAATGCAAGCAAGGCATTGTCATAGCCGAAGAGAAATCGTGTTACATGGTGGATTGTGGTAACTCTATTTTTGTAACTTCTGCTGAAGAGGTAGAAAAGAACGGTTATCAGATGGTCGTTGACCAAGACAACGCCAAATTCAACTCTCCCTCAGACTGGGAACAGTTGCAAGTCCTCAAGAAGCAAGACGGTGAGAGCTTTGAAGAAAACATAAGTTCTGTGCGCCAGTCTGAAATCTATTTGAAAAATAGAAGGACCTGTCTCCTTAAACACAACAAAGTAAATAGGGAACTGAGATGCGGCAGGAGCAACATGGTGAAGTTGCTGACTGAAAGGAAACTAGAAGGTTTTTTGAACAAGGGAGATACTTCTCTCGGAGGGCGCGTCGAACGAATGACATCGTCATCGCTGGCACAAAATCATCAAAAGAATTTTGGTGCTGATCGGATCAACCCAGTAAAAATACCACCTGCCCGTGGTTCTGTAGTCCCTGCTCGACAAAACGGAAGTGTGAAGTACAGCATCATAGCGAAGAACGTTCTGCCCTGTAGAAAAAACAACTCCGAGCAAGTGACAAACGGTACCCGTTGCCTTCTTCAAGATCAAGATGGGAAACACATATTTATGACATGGTACGATATCAAAAAGAAATATGAGGAAGGGGAAGCTACTTTTAAGGACGACGACTTTGGGCACGGGTTACATGCCAAGGTCGACCGAGATTTCCTGAAAGAATTGAGCCGTACAAACAAGCTAAGTCCTAAAGATATTCAGGTTGATGATGCTATCATGTACCACTCCTCCAACGGAAAGATCTATTATACTACAATCGTCTGGCGGTTCACGGATAATACCAAAGCATTATACCTATATAAGAGACGGAAGTCCGCGGGTTATGATTACCAAGGCCCCATACGGTGTGGTTCATCTAGTTTCATTGAAGTTGGTGGTACAACGAGTGACTTCTCTTCAATCCTGGAAAAAAGACAGTCGGAAATGTATATGAAATATTTGGAACAAAAGGAAAAAAAGGGTACTATAAAAGAGCCTGTAAGACGTGAAAAAGTTGATGTGTTGCTATTGGAGCGGATCCATGATATGCTTTTTCGTATATGCGACAAATTGGAGGTTCCGAAGTCATAGAGTTGTTTTTATGGGCTCAGTTGAGCGTTAGTATATTTTAACAGTGTTTTCATGCGTCCACAGTCCTAGTGAGTGAATTCAGCCATAACTGTCGAAACTAACGCCCATCTTTGCCTGGTGAAAAACCCGGCGTCCCAAAAAAATGGACGAATTTCAAATATCACGAATCACCGTTTTCGTGTAAATGGCGCAATAAACCTAGTTATCCCTAACTTTGAACATGACACTCCTTTGTTGTGGTTGATGGGAAAGACAACATAATTAGTGTAGAAAAGTCCTCCATCTTTGCGATCTTATTGGCTGTTTTCGGGACACCGGGATTGTCGCAGGCCAGGAAACATCTGTATTAGTAATCCAGCTGTGATGCTGCATGTAAATCTGGGGGTTGGAGTACCCCACACTTCAGACACAACATCAATCAATACAACGCTGCTGCTTATCATCATTCTCTCAACTTTTCATCGTTTTAGCACATCCAGTGCGACAGTTATGAGCCCGGAGACTCTCCCACTGCATCCCAACGCTAGATCTATCACCACCAGCATCTCTTGCCGGCTCCGTTGCAATGAGACCCCTCTTTCAGCTCGAAAAATCTCCTCAACACAATCGGCACAAAGCTTACCCGATTGCAGAATACTGGATACCGAGGTGTCGTGTTCGAGCCTATCGGACGATGCGTTGAAAAAAAAAGCAATTCTAAACCCCGCAACAGACGGATACGAAAACCCCAATAAAACTACACTCATGATCTCGTTAATTATCCACAAGCTAACATATTGAAAAGAGATTAATCAAGAACCCATCATATTCTTGGGTATAGACATCACGTCAGAGCAATTTCAAGATGTCGATCAAAGATCACAATCTAACTATGCTCAACTCCCGCGAGGACTGGACCGATTGGATCAACTCTGTGGAGGACCTTGCTGTTCGCAATGACGTCTGGAGTTATTGTGACCCAGAAGGAATTGAGAACTTGGTCTTTACTGCGACCAGGCCATCGGACTCAGCAAGCAAGGACACGATCCAAAAGTACCATAGCCTCCAGGCTATCTATGATAGCGAGAGAAAGAAATACGACAAGGTCTCTGATCGCATCGACCTCACGGTCTGTCAAGAGTTTAAGCAGCATTACCTCGGGGTCCATGACGTTCGCGGCAAGCTCATTGCGCTGGCTGACAGCATTCAACCCACCGCGAAAGATCAGAAACAGAATGTTAGGACCGAGTTTGAAAAGCTTAAGAGAGGCCCTGTCAACACCAGTCTCGATAAATGGCTCAGCCGTTGGCCTGCTCTCGTCAACAACGCGAAGCGGTACAAGATCGAGAACCTCAGCGAGTCGCAGATCTGCGACGCATTCATTGAAGCATCTCGCGAATTCAATCCACCGTTCTACAACTACATGAAGTCCAAGGAAGCTCAGGTTGAAAGCGAGAAAACCCTTATCAAAGAAGCTGCGAAAACCATGGAAAAGATCTCAAATGCGTTACTTACTGCGCTCAACGAGATTAATCCTAATCACGCCAGTAACGGATCTGTTACCATCGCAAGCGCAACTGATTCTGAGGAAGAAAGCGATGAAAATGGTGACGTCACCATTGTTCAAAAAGCTCAGAATACAGTCAATAGAGCTCTCAAGACCTTCCGCAAGCTCAATCCAGCACTCTCCGATAAGAAGATCACAATCGGATTCTGTATTAAGCAGTTCAGAACAATGGCACCACCAAAGGAGAAGGCTACTAGAGGACGAGCAGCCCACGCCACTCTTCAAGGCAGGAAGCATAACAACGATTCAGACTCGCAAAACGAGGAGGATCAACCCCAACAGAAGAGACAACGAACAGAGCCTTCATCCTCAAACACGGCTCTTAGAGATTGTGTCTGTGGCATGTCCCACAAGTACGCTGATTGCTACTACCTCAACCCCTCAAATGCGCCAAAAGGATGGACACCTATCGTTCAAATACAGTCGAAAGTCATCGCTGCAGTCAAAGGTAGCAAACGCCTCCGAACAAACATCGAAAAGAACTTCAAAAGAAGCAGCACCGACTTGCCTAGGTTCTGGCCATCGGATGCTACGAAGAATCAACCTGAGAAACCAGCAGAGACGGAGACCGCAAACACTACTACAGCGCCACATAGATCGAGAGCCGCATTTGCTACATCGAGGTTCGCGTTTAGTACAAATGTAAAGGACGAGTACGACGACTATTTCCGACTTGACAACTGCGCAGATACACATGTCTGCAACGACTTGTCTCGGTTCACTACGTACAAGCCTTTGTATGATGAAACCATACAGTTTGGCAACTCAGGCACGTATATCGCAGGCACGGGCAATGTCACGGTCCATCTCGACTCTCCATCAGGTCCAAGTCTAATTCAACTTGAGAACGTTGCTCATGTTCCTGGATTTCACTGGAACCTCATTAACACGCACTCTCTCGAACAACAAGGACTCTACTTTAATACCAGAACCTGCTGGATGGAGTACTCAGATGGATCAAACGCCTTTAAAGCGACTAAACATGGTGCTTTTCGAGTCGTTGAACCCCACATCAAAGACACTGTATTCAAAGCCGAATCTCATGAAAAGGCATCGCAGTCCTTTGCCATGGCTATCAAGTCAAGAACCCCTCAAGTAGCCACAGCTTCTATGGATATCTGGCATGCAAGGCTAGGCCATATCCGAAAGGAGGCTCTTGAACAGGTGCCTCAAGCAGCCGAAGGGGTTGCACTAGGCACTCGCGACTTCGAACGAAAATCAGAACTCTGTCCGGAATGTCAACTCGGACAGGCACATCAGGAAATCTCCCGTATACCAACGTGGAGAGGAACTTATCCTTTCGAAAAGATACATTTTGATCTTATCGACATGGAGGAAGCATTCAATGCTGACTCGTGGGTCGCTCACTTCTATTGCGATTGCGCGGCCTATCACGTCTCGTTTAATACTCCAAATAAGACACAAGAGGAACTCCTGTCTATCACACAGGAGTTCCTAGCCATTACGAACGACAACTGGGGTTTCACTACGCGATACATCCAATCAGATGGCGAGAAAGGCCTGGGGAAAAAGTGGAAGGACTTCATCGCGATGAAGGGAATTACCTTCAACCCATCTCCGCCAGATACACCAGATCAGAACGGTCCTGCTGAACGTTCTGGGGGGGTGATCATGACCATGTCACGCAAGCTTCGAATACAGGGTAATCTGCCTCAAACGCTCTGGCCCTACATCGTTGCTCATGCTACTCGTCTTCTCAATCGCATCCCAGTTCAACGAAAACAATGGCGAACTCCATTTGAGATGGTTCACGGCCGAAAACCCAACCTCTCTTATCTCAAAATCATCGGCTCCCTTGCCTACGTCTTGATCAAAAATAAGAAAGTCCGTCCAGCCAGGGCGAAATTACAAGAGAATGCGCTTATGGGATGGCTCGTCGGATTGGACGCAACCAACATCTACAAAGTTTGGATCCCACAGCTTAATCGTGTAATTGTATCTCGCGACGTTCAGGTTGATGAGAAAGTCATGCACGATCCACAGCTTGCTACAACTCTCCCCGAATCAGGGCGGACTCTTGCAACCACAATCAATGAAGTTGATCTGGACGAAGAGGATGTTGAGCCACTGCCAATTATGGAGGACATAAGGCAGCCACATGCCGAAACACTTCACCCAGGATCGCTTCCCACACCTCAGGTCTCACCCCAGTCAACAATGGCCGGGGAGATACAGGTTGAAGCACCTGTGGATAAACCACCAGCATTGCCGCGGCCTCCGAGTCCAGTATCTCTTCATCAAGCATCACTGCGTCCTCAGACAAACATATCAAGACCACATGCACCCAGAAAGGAAAGGATAACGGACGCTTCAGTGCTCCAGAACCTTCGAACAACTTCTGGGAGGAACATAAAACTGTCACAGAGAGGCCAAGATGTAATCGAAACATTCGAACCACGCTTCACCTCGCGTCAAGTTCAGAAGAGAGCGCGAAGACAGGCTCATGCCTTACGATTGGAGCGCGCTAAGCTGGGACAACAAATCACTCACGCTTTCGCATCAGCACGGTCAATACGAACTCATCGAAAGGACTTGCTGCCACCACCTGACTTTTGGCATCAACTAAAGCGGCATCCTGAGAGAGAAGGCTTCAAACGTGCCTCCAATGCCGAGATCAAGTCACTCGAGGACAAAGGAACCTTCGAGCTAGTTGATCATCCAGAAGGCAAACAAGTCCTGCCACTCAAATGGGTCTTCACGTATAAACTTGACGAAGCAGGTTACCTCATTCGTCACAAAGCTCGAATTTGTGTCAGAGGTGATCTTCAACACCATACTGGCGATGATATCTACGCAGCAACAGGTGCTTATCGAAGTTTCCGCATCCTGATGGCCCTCGTCTGCGCATTCGGGCTCATTTGTCACCAAATTGACTTCAAGAACGCCTTCATCAATGCCGACATGGACGAAGAGGTCTACACCACATGCCCACCAGGGTACGGTCAATCAGGAAAGGTGTGGAAATTGCTCAAGGCACTCTACGGTCTGCGTAAGTCGCCAAAACTCTGGTTTAATGAACTCGTCTCGTTTCTTCAAGGCCTGGGATTTGAATATTGCCCAGACGAACCTTGTATTCTCATCAACAATGAGACCCATCTCATTCTATTTCTCTACGTCGATGATCTTCTCATCATCGCACAACCTGAATACCTTCAACAAGTAAATGAATTCAAAGCAGCAGTGCATAGCAAATACGGGATCAAAGATTTGGGTGAAGCAATCTCCTTCCTCAACATCAGAATCCTTCGAAACATTAAAATCCAAAAGCTCTGGATCTGTCAGGATGGATATATCGACAAACTCTGCATCAAATTCGGGATTGATGAGTCTTTGAGAACGGCAACTCCTCTCATTTCATCATATCGTCCCCAACCTTTCGAAGGACAGGCCACTATACAACAGATATCAGAGATGCAAGAAAAGGTAGGGTCAATACTGTATGCAGCAGTGGTAACAAGACCAGACATCTCCTTTGCAGCCAGCCAGTTAAGCCAATACGCAATAAACCCTTCATCTGAACACCTGCAGTATGCAAACCGAGTTCTCTCATATCTCCAGACCACAAAGTACTATGCCATCGAGTTCTCAGGCTCTGTAGACACGCCTACAGAGGTAGAGACAGGCGATGATGAAGTACTACAGCTGTCAAGCGACGCATCGTTCGCGGATGATCCAGAGACTCGAAAATCCACGCAGGGCTACCTCATGAAGTTATTTGCCGGGCCTATTATGTGGCAGTCTTCTAAGCAGAAGGCTGTAACCACGTCAACAACTGAAGCGGAGCTCTTATCGCTATCTCACACAGCGAAGGAGACGGTAGCTCTATACCGACTATTTAAACAGATACAGTTTGACCCTGAACACCAACCTCGCATCCTCTGCGATAATCAGCAAACAGTAGGACTGATCCAGAAAGAGAGACCACAACTCACATCAAAGTTGAAACACGTCGACATCCACAACTTCTGGCTAAGACAGATTCATAGAGACGGCAAAATTGCAGTTCAATGGGTTCCAACAACAGAAATGCCTGCAGATGGCTTCACAAAACCTCTTTCAGCAGAAAAGCACTCTCACTTCGTAAAACAACTGGGTCTGGTTGATATCTCATCGCGGATTGATCTAGAATACGGTTCAGGAGAGGATATTGATCAAGGTGATATCCAGATCTCATCTGATACAGAGTGAAATCTGGGGGGGTGTGTCGCAGGCCAGGAAACATCTGTATTAGTAATCCAGCTGTGATGCTGCATGTAAATCTGGGGGTTGGAGTACCCCACACTTCAGACACAACATCAATCAATACAACGCTGCTGCTTATCATCATTCTCTCAACTTTTCATCGTTTTAGCACATCCAGTGCGACAGGGATTTTCGTCACGCGGGGATGGATGTTACAATATGATACTTGCTAATCACTTTCATCAACTCTGCCTGCACATACATCACACTACTAACGTTAATTAGCGCAAATAACTAGGTTTAAGGTGCATCGCTTTATAGCGGAACAACTACCATGACGGAACAATACTCTCTCTGACTCTATGGAAGTATCTTAACTAACTTAATTATAAACACGCGAACTTATACTAACTTAAGCTGAATGTTACTAATTATAATTTCTCTCTCTTAATATTCTATATATTTCCTGGATCTAGCTCGAAAATTACGCAGCCTTACGGTGAGTAACGATCGATCAATTAACAGCAATATTTCATGCCTCATTTTCTCACCCCAGTTTAGGCAAGAAGCTTGGGTTTTAATCGAGATTCGGAGGCATATAAGTTAGTGGATCGTTAAATAAAGAAATTTATATTCCTCGTCTTAACATAGTAAGAAACAGAATGGGGTCGGAAGCGTAGAAGTGCTGTACCAGAAGAGGATAATTTAGATGACGAAGAAGCAGGCACGTCAGAAGTATCAGCCAAAGTGGCACGGACAAGCGTTTCGCTGATTGATCCAATGCTGGAAACCTGGAGAGCACCTGAGGCGCGGATGAGCAGACAGCGACCTTCTGCGCGTAATATAATAGATGGCAGTATTTACAATGGTCATAAAACATTCGCTAAAACCAACGCAGCACAGAATCATTAAAAAATCTGGAATGTATCAATTTGCAAACCCAACTCTGTATTCAATACGTCTGACAGGTATGTACCATTACTTATGTGTAGCCATTGCCCTATTCCTATGCCACGATGGTCATCATCATAATTAGCGTAATACTTGTAACTGTCAGCAACAACCAGATTTGCTTTGTCAAGCACTCGCGCTTAAGGATGTAGTCGCCAACGCTGGGAATGGTGATAGTTATGACGTTATTCTAGAAAGGAAATAAGATAATAAGCGTGGAACTAGAGCAGAGTCGAAATTATAAGGGTTAGGGTATTCCTTCCTTGAGTGTGTGAGATCTTACTAGATGTTCCGGCGCAACACTAAATCCGTCTTCCTGTTGTAGTGGAGTCGCCTGCGGCTCCATCAGACCCAATGCTTGTAATGCAGAGTAGAAAGTCGTATTATTGACTATCCTTCAGCTATTCTACTCTTTATATCTATTGCTATTAACCCCTTAACCCTGAACCCCTTCGGACTTCTCCTTTTTTCATTTTTTCCTATTCCCTTCACTACACTGTGCCCATGTTGCGTAATATATGAGTACACCAAAATAATTCGCTACTACAGTACAGAAGTCTTAGAAATAAGATATGGAAATGCCGAGCTGGCTCTTCCGTAGCCAGAATGACGCTACCGGGCTGAAGAGAGTAAACTATCCCGGGCTTTGGGATGGAGGAAGGCTGTTGTTATCCTAGAAACGCGAGAAAGCGACGAGGAAGGCGCCGGAACATCCTTGAAACTAGTTATAGGTATTGCCGTTGCGGCGTGGCTGTGATGAAGGTCTTTCGGCCCATGATAAATTATCAAACAACTAGCCAACCCAACACCGTAGTCATTGCATAATACGGTCTTGGCGAAAGTGGCCTTGCATCCAGCTCCTTCTAAGTAAACCTACACCATTCGCGGAGAACCTGCGCCTCCTCAACCCAGCCAAACCAGCTCAATCACTCACAAGACTCGACCATTTACTTTTTCGCAACTAATGCGACATGGTGGTGGAGTGTACATGGGACGAAAACAACATCAACAAGGCCCATAAGCAAGCCACCTCGAATACCTGGGTTATCGGCAATCTTGTCCTATCTCGCTCAAAAAGTCCTTCAAAGGCAGTCACATGGATAGATGGAGTTGATGGCTCTAGTTACACGATCACAACTCGTTCGAACCACCTTCCTTCCGTCTTCTTAGACAGTCTGCACATCAAACTCATCCACGAAGCGGGAGACGCCTTTGCCGTATGGTCCATCGGAAACTCGGCTATATGCAAGGTCAGGTACCTTGAAGAGGGGGTTACATCGGAAGCAGGCGCCCTTAATTTCGTCCAAAAGAAAAGGCCTAACTTTCAAACGCCGAAAGTTCTATATTACGCTTACGATGAGAACTGATCTTACCTTTCCCTTTAGAGGTTACCTAGCCAGACATTAGACGCTGTCTAGCCAACACTGAGCGCACACTGGCGAAGTCATTATACCAAAACAGTTGTAGAGATTTGTCAGGAAATGGCAAAATGGGGAGGAGAAAGTTTTGGGACAGAGTTGCTGGCTGCTCATCTCGGCGATGATAGCCGCCTCTCGATTCAGCAGACCTGTCTTTCCGCCGTCGCTCTGTTGGTACTCCTATAAGTACTGCCGCACCGAGCATCTCGGCGTTCGTTCTCGAATGTATGCTGCCACCTGTACAAGAGCGAGCGGCATGTGATCCAGCGTCGTCGCTAGCTTAGCAATGCTATCGTCTTCCTCTTGTATGTCTCCTAGCTTCTCGCAGAGTAGAGCGTGTGCAGCCGCATCGTCCATCGGCTTGATCGGTATGATGTCGCTATCTTCCACGACCTGCATCGCCACACGCTTTGTCCGGCTCGTCACTAGCACTGAGCCGTGCCTGGTTGAGGGCAGATATGTCGATAGATGCTGCTGGAGAGCGCTACTGCCGCTGCCGCTGAGCTTACTGTCATCGTTTGTCGGAGAAAGAACAGCAGCATCGTCGGCGTTATCGAGCACCAAGAGCCACCGTCCGTTCTTCTCATCGCGGAGTCAGTCGTGCACCAGCTTGAACACATCTGCTTGCGGGTCTCTCCGGCCGCGAACTTTGACTTAGTCAGCTATCTCTCGGAAGCTTTGCTCGAGGTGCGCTGTGTTGCTGGCGTGAGCCCAGAACACCCACGTATCCGGCGACTGCTCGGTGGTGCGGTAGCAGTGTTCGATGGCCAGCTGCGACTTCCTGTGCCTGTGTCAGATGCGAGATGCGAGCGCCGGCCCAAGGCTCTTCCGCCGAACCTACCCCACGCCGCCGAGGCCCACCAGCGCTACTTGCAGTGCTGGCGCGGAGCATCGTTCGTGAATCTGATCGGGCAGCGTCCCGCGGTCGACAAAGTTTCGGTCGCGGCGGAACGGCACGAAGTAGGACGGTCATGGTGGAGCCACAGGGCGTCCTGTGCAGCAGAGCGTGGTTAGCGCAGCGTCGGTCAGAGGAAACGGGCAGATACTTCCGGGTGCAGCGACGTGGATAATTAGGGCCAGAGTTGAATCCAATTTGCAATCCCTACTTTCTGTGGCCTGCAAACGTAGTCGTGATGTTAGAGTGAGCCATTGTGCTGTATGTGGTAACGGCTAATATTGCACGTTGTTGCAGACCTTGCGGCGACACAGCTGCTCTCGCGCATGAGGCTGAGCCGTCAAGGCTGAGGTTGGTGCATTGGCTGAGCTGCTGGCATGTTCAAGGCAAGCGTGGAGTGGAAATGCACCCTTTTTGCGTCTCTCCCTCGCATCTCCGCTTTTTTTCGTCCTCATTGTCCTCGTCCTCTTCACTTTAGCGAACCGACATGGCAGAGACAGCCGATCTTGTTGTCGGAGTCATCGCCCTCGCTTGCCTGCTTTATTCCTCCAGCTCGGCCGCACATTCGGAAAGAGCTTCCAAACCAGTCACCTCAAACTGGACACATAGTGTTAGATCTATCATGAAAAATTTCTACGGTCGGTTGCCGTCTTTGTGCTTCCTCAACAAACGGCTGTCTGCGTTGGCTTGCCTCTCTTCGAACACCGCCTTATGCCAGCTTCCGTTCCCAACGTTTCAATATGAAAACAAACAGCGCTTGCCAACTTCCACTTAGCTCTCTGTCCTTTTTCACTGTGTATTGGCTTATGAAAATTGAATCCCGAGACCCGCACGTCCTACTGGTGAGACTGGAAAGAGTCGCCACAATCAAGTACAACACCAAGATGTCCAGGTATGAAACATCCCTATATCTAGCCGTTGGATGTTAATGATTTGGGAACAGCTTGCGCAATCTGATCGACGAGTACATTGTTGGTTGGATGGGAGGACACTATACTACCTGCATAGAAGAATCAGATCAAAACGATCCGGAGGTCCTCGTTATAGTAGTCAAAAACGATCACAAAATCTGCTTCCACATAGCAGTTACGTGCAGCAATACCGACATTGAGAATGCAAAGGCCGTCTGCTCCCAAGCCGTCTTGTACAGGACCATGGAGAATGATCCCGAGGTCTATTTCTCCGTTTACGACAGCCGCAACCAGGTAGTCTTCTTCTGTCTTTGTGATCCGTCGAAGCAAGAATTCGAAGACGTGTCCTACTACTCAGTGCAAGTGGAGGCAGGTAAAATAGCGGAGTGGTTAAAGACCTACATTGTCTCGAACATGGAAGTTTTGTCTTAGTGAGTCAAAACGGAGTTCTTAAAGCTAGAGAATAAGTTCAGATCGAAAATTCAATGCGCAAATACCCAGATCATCGATGAGGCACGTGTTCTGCGCTTACCACGCTATACAATCGTTGGCGAGGGCGGGCTCAATAGAGAAAAAGGCCCAAGCCCAGTAGCACCTTACTGTGGAAGAGGAGAAAGCTTTTGTTGCGTTCTTGCTACTGATGCCTAGCTTTGGACAACCTGTTCGCATGGAGTATTTACCAACGCTAGCCTTCGGTATCGCCCGACGTCGATCTCCCACGCGTAGACCGAATAAGTCTCCCGGTAAGAACTGGGCTCAAGCCTTCGGGAAACGCCATCCCGAACTCAAAGCGAAGGGAGTGGAATCGATAGACTGGAAGCGCCATGGGATACACATATATGATAAGATCACAGAGTGGTTCGACGTGATCGGCAAGGTGCTACAGGAAAATGTATACAATATGGATGAGACAGGGGTCATACTAAGTATGCTGGGTTCTGTCAAGGTTCTTATAGGCAGGAATGACTTGCGAGGACACATAAGCGCTGGTTTTAAGTGCACACTAGTAACTGCTATTAAATGCATCAGTGCTGATGGTAGGTCGCTAGTACCTCTGATCATCCGGCCGGCCTTGACGCATCGGAGCAACTGGACCACGCACCCAACCCCTGGATGGCATTACGGAGTTTCCGAGAATGGGTGCGACGATTCCAAGATCAGTCTCGAATGTTTAAAGCGTGTTTTTGTCGTCAAAACTGGAGCCCGGGCTTATGACAAACCACGAGTGCTAATCTGTGACCGCTTCGGCACCCACGAGACGCTGTAGATCCTGGAATTTTGTTTGAGAACAACATTATCTTATGCCGAATGCCCTTTCACATGTCGCATAAGCTTCAGTCCTGCCACGTCACAGCTTTTGGTCCATTGAAGGCAGCTTATCGCGACCAGGTAGAACGACTGTATCGTGGCGGTGTCACTAACGTCAATAAGAAGCACTTTACCACCTTGTAGAGTCCTGCAAGGATTAAATTAAATGACCAAGAAGAACATTCTCGCTGGATGGGCCAAGACAGGTGTATTTCCATTCAACCCAGATAGAGTACTTTGAGACATCACGAAACCAGTTAATGCACTCCCACCAGAAGATCGTACCGCTAGCGCAGTCGTACAACATGGTCCGCAGGACGAAGTTTACTCTTGCTACGCACAACCAGATCCGCGATATTTATGAGCGCATGTATGGTACTGAGCTCGATTCCAAGAAAAAGAACATCTCAGCTATCGAGACTTCCAATGCTGCGGAATGGGAATTCCACCATGAACTTGCTAAGGGCGATAATATTACTCTTGACATTTAGTCCTATATACCAAAGGCAATCTGAGCAGCTAGGAAAAACGGCGGAAAGGTTCGCAGAGCAAATTCCTCAAGTCCCTCGTCGCCCGAAGAGATACAGGTCTAGCTTATCAAGAATAAAAATAATTCAGAAAGGGCTTTACAAGAAGCGGATTAGTGGATGGATGAACATGGGGGGGCGAAAATGAAAGAAGGGGATATAACTTCAGGGCCCCAAAGCAGTCACGATGTTAGTGGACCTCTAGTTTCGGCTTTTCAAGGTATATCAGCCAATGGCCGATATAATCTAGATAAGACAAGAAAAAATATCGAATTCCTTTAGTACAATTGAAAATAATGCTGTTCCTGTTTAAACGCAATCTTTATTTCATAATGGTGAGGCATATAAACATGCATATGAAGTAGGAAGCAGGTCTCGACCCGCAATCGGTGGATTGATGAGAACTGAGTGAATTGGGTACTATGCGACAAATGGGCGTCGGGGAGCATCAACAAAGTTCTATCCACCATTTACATAACTAAAGATGGTATTGCAGGTATGCTCGCTACTGGAACATCTCGGAGATTACAAAAATTTCAACTGTCTGGTCTCAGTTTATCGCAGATGCTCGGCAGATCATTAATACAGTGAATGTGGCATTAGAGTATCACATTAACGTACAATGCGGAATTTCCTTAAGTTAGATTAAACATCCTCGTAGTAGCAGCTTTCATAGAGTGTGTTTCATTGAATACTACGAAAGATTTGGGCGTCGGGAGTTCCTGGCATGGTGTGCACGCAAGCACACCAATACCCATCAACCAAAGGGGGATATGTCAGAAAGCCATTGTTACTAAACATATCACTAATTACATCATTGTTTGCTTATATAGACTAGGCGTACATAAAATTAAGGGTGAACACAAATACAGGTGCCTGTCTCGCTAACCCCACCTCCCGATAACAGATCTGGAGGGTCGGCATCTGGGATCCAGGAATGGAGAATCTGACACCCGGCTCACCACCGGCAAGGTGGCATAAAAGAAAAACGAAAGAAAAGCTATAATCAGAAACAATTGACACTTCCTTCGAACAGGTTACGGAATTTTATACTTGAAACACTCAGCTCTATAACCCTACATAATACGCAAGCTCGCAAGTCCTTCCGTTATCTCTATCTTTCACTACACGAGAATGGCTGCTTTTCCCCGAGCTTGGGGCAATAAACAGTAGTTTAGGTAAAAGTACGACTTCGTCAACAGCTGCTAAAGCAGAGCATATGACCGCAGTCAATACGACTGCCGCCGCTGGCAAAGAAAGAACTTTTCAACATCCAAAAGGACTCCCAAAGCCTGGAAAAGATGTAACAGGTGATCATGAAATAGAGGGTGATTGTAGAGAGTTTGGCACAAAGGGCACGATTGCTCTGAAGTGATAGGCTTTTTTTGCGTTAGGTGTAGTAATGCATGCTAACTTATTGTACGGTAAGTACTCGAAACTTCCGTACAGACTTATAATGACCCCTAAAGTACCAATTTCACGGTGCTATATAATCTTAGTAGTTCATTGTCATACTTAATTATAGCTACGTATTTTAGCGCTAGTTCGGATGTCACGTATTTACGAGTAGCCTTTATCCTATTGTATATTTAAATTATGTGATTTGATATTGTTTATAGATAATATTATTACTTTATATATTTTATGTCGATTTGTAAGGGATTTATTGGCTCGAGTAATAGGTATATATTGAGATATGGGACGCATTCTCTAGGAGCTATCCTTAGGACCATGGCAGGTATATATACTATGGCACGTGCTGTCCCGTTAGGTGCTTAAGACTAGCTTTCTACACGGTTGACAAAATTATAGCGACTCAGAAATGACCCTCTTCCACGTACGTGAAATCGCCCTTCGGGAACAGAAATAAAATATTTTGAATAGGTCAAATGAAAGAGAAAAGCTTAAAGATTCTATTTTGGAAGTTTTAATTGGCCTAAAGGTAGTGTTGAAGAGTTATAGGGTGCTATATATAGTTACGGCAATGGTATTCGCTTAGTTTTGGTAAGGATATGGGAAAGTTCATTCAAATATCAATAACGGCCATTAGTGGATTGGCTTCTAGAGAGCCACCCAGAGGTATAAGATACTATAGTGGTATGTGGTCGTTAAGTGTAATAGCTAACGCCAGATGTAACATCTCCCCTGGCCCCCGGAAATACATTCAGGGTAGGAAAAAAAGTCATTGTAACTTATGGATCGTCATTTTATCACAAAACCATGGGGATAGACAACATGGCGCAATTTCATAGCCGGATGATTCACCGAAGGCGTCATAAACGTTCTTGCGGCGGTGCCATTAAGGACACGCCATTATTTGTATCCTACAAAAAAGATTTGCCAACGACTAAGGCTGCCTAGAAGAACGCTATCGTGTTTCCTTGAGTCGAGGTATGAAATCATAGACTTCAAACTGAGTAGTTATTTCAAGGTTATATGTGCCTCTTCATCGTTGCTAACCATCATTTGATGAGCAGCTCGGGCATGTTTTCGCCGCGCCGAGTCAGTGGATATGGTAGGTATCTCTTCTTTTTCAATAAAGTAAGGGATATCCAGGAATACCTTCAAGTTGCCTTCCTCAAGCCGGAGGGAATCAAGTCTCAAACCATTCTCTAGCTCCAATTGTGGAGCACTTAGCCTGGGAGCTTCTTCGATTAGCTTTGGTTTCCGCTTCATGGTAAATATAACCATGACGCAGCTCAGCAGAAGCACTAAAAAGGATCCGGCTGATAAAGCTAGCCATATCGTCCGCAGGGTTTTTTCGGTTGCCTGAATTAATGTCTGCTTGTCCTGGGAGGTTGACATCTCACGGATTGAGTACATCAGTGTAGAGGCATACTTCGTCATCTCATCAGCCTCGTTCTTGAATTTGGTCGAGCCAAGATTGTCCCGCAACACACGTTGAAACACAAGGCCAACAAGGACCAAACCCGAGGCGCTCCCTAGATAACGCATGAAGACGAGAACCATTGGCGCTTCAAGTGCGTCTAGATCCTTCGCGTTGTCTTTCGCGCTAAGTGCCAAGGCGGGCAGAAGAACCCCGATGCCAAATCCAGAGACCAGGTTGAGAAGGACGTCAGAGGTGGCCGTTCTATCCGCACCAAGCAAAGCCAGCAGGCCAATACCGCAAGTGGTACAGAACCAGCCCAGCAAGACCGTCCAGCGGTACGATATACCAAGCACCCGCACAAGGACAAGCACAATGCTGGCACATGGAGCCATCATAAGAGTCTGTGAAAGCAGAAAGAGACTTGTGGCAATAGCAGACTTCTCTTTGATGATGCGGTAGTATATTGGCAGGAAGAATAGTAGTGCGTACATCTACACTAAGTCAGGCGAAATAGTGACAGAATCTGAAAAAGACAACGTACCAGTACCCCGAGGAACATTGCACCTCCAAACGTGGCAGCTCCATGCAGGCTTCTGAGTAACCTTAGACCTAGCAAAGGCTTTTTGTGAGCACCTTTTCTTCTGAATGGTGACCGAGCGATACTCGGGATCATTTCCCTGCATATGAGTAGCAAAAGAGTAATGCTTCCAAAAGCAAGCGGAACAATCACCTGCCAATCTTTCCAGTTGTAGAGACTTCCAGCAAAGCTTAACCCCACAAGCAAAGGTACAACTGATGAAACAAATAGTGCAACAGCAATAAAATCTAGGTCTGAAAACTTGGCGGCTCTGGAAGCCTTCCCTTTGACATCGCTCGTGTTGAACACAACCACTCCGAGCAAGAGGCACGGGGGAATATTCAGGCGAAAGATCCAGCGCTAGCATGGCTGTTAGCTTAAAGCGTTGAAGCCTCTAGAATGGAATTACCCAGAGATGGCCATTGCTCAGTGCTGCACCAATAAGAGGGCCACATACTGTTCCGGCGGCAATGAAGAGGCTGATTGCGCTCAAGAATCTTAGCCCATCTCGAGCTTCCAAATCTCCATACAATCCATAAGACAGCACCGTGAGCCCTCCAGCGCCGAAGCCTTGGATGGTGCGTCCTACTAGTAATAAGGCTATTGTACCGGCGCTTTCGCAGACAAGCGAACCGATACCAAGCATCATGATAGAAGCCAGGATAATGCTTCTACGTTGGAAGATTTCAGACAATCTGGACATGATCGGCTGGGACATGCACATGGCAAGCAAATAAGATGCTCCAATCCAGAAACTTTCGGTAGCGTTACCTCCGAGGTCTATGGTGATGGTCTGTAATGTACGTATTAAGCCTCGACCGCCCATTTGAACTGCACAAACAGAGACTTACTGAAACAACGAGGACCATACTGGTAGCATCAATAGCTATCAATAAAGTGGAGACAAGTAAAGATGCCAACAGCACTGCTAGCGACGCTTCCATTCTGATTAGGGAAATATTCGAGTAGAGTTAGGAGTAGCAATTCTCAGCCCTCGGAAAATTGAGAAACTTTATGTGAACGTCGTAGTACACGCAGAACTTTACAAGGGCATGCAGGCCGGGAACGCAAGACAAAAGCAATCTCAAAAGTAATCTCAAAAGAACGCAGTCGCGACATTATCATTTCATTTTATCGTTGCTATCTGACAGATACTCGCATTACAACACGCCCATCAACCCACGCTCTGAATGTGACAAGTTACTGGTACACAACAACAGCCACTCGGACGGATACATCTTTCTTCACTTCTTAGCTTGAGAGACCAGGTCAGACATAAGTCGAACCGTAATAATTCTCATCATAGGTACGTCAATATCAATGTGCTGACAAGTAATTACATGTAAGCAGACACCAAAAACATAAGCATCCTCATCAGGGTTATACTCAACTTGGCCATGTATTCAATGCTTCCTTCACTACCTAGTAGCCTTCGTAGCTGCCTGACTAGAGCACATTAACATAACTTCCGTGAATCCCACTATTCACCCATGTTTAGAGAATCAGCCCTGTGTTCATTTAACATACTAATGGAGTGGGTTGTTAAGACGATAGCCTCCGCCCTAAACGAAGCTTACACTATGGCAGCATGTGCCTCAGCTTCACCTGACTAAAGCTTCGGTGATCTTCACTCTTTCTGATGCTAGATATACAGCCTTTTACTAGCTGCATGACCCGTATGATTGCGTTATATAATCACAACAACTGATGAGTAATATATTGCGGATTGTGGCAGCTCAGGAAAAAGATAATTATTGATCGACAACAAATGCGAGACCCAACTAATCTAGTTACTTGGGTACATCCCGTTTCTACTATGAGACGCTATGAGACACATGGTTCGCACATCTTCTTGCAAAGAAATGTTCGACTACGCTTCTAGGTCGGTTTGTATCCGTGCTATTCCACGCAACAACTAGCTCGAGTAAGGGTTCAGCTACCTTCGTCGACCTTTGGTGAAATATTACATTCCGTGTGCCCATGTGCTTCAAGAATGAACCAGGTAGATCAGCAACTACAAAGTTCGTTTACCTAAATAACCTAATGCTGCGGAGACGGTAGCCATTGTTCTAATTATCCATAAAAGCCGTTGTCTGCTACTTACCCGAGGACTACCCGAACCTTCGCTCTTTCTTCCCGGATTCAATATGGATGCGCCCTCTATATCATTTCTTTCGAGACTAGGAGATGACGCATTTTGTTGCTCCTGCTCATTTCTGGCCCGACAATCAGGTTGTAGCGTAGTCGTGTCAGTATAGGAGTGCCGCCGCGGCAACAGCGTAGGCGGCCTTTTCGACTTGCGGCGAGATCGAAACACATCTTGTCGCTTTGCTTGGGCTTTGCGATGCGCTGACCGATCGTAAGCATATCTAGTACCAGTGCCTTTGAGGGTAGGAGCCTTCACCTTGTGCTAGTTGACGAGGGATAGCTCGGGGCCGGGTACGGCGGACAACATTCAAGTCATAGCTTTGTTGTTTGCGAAGTACTGTACATACCATAGTGCACAATGTATGGAGATTCTATGGTGTGCTTGATCAGCCTTTGAATTACATCATTTGCCGGGATCGCTGGCTATGAACACACCTCTTTGTGGGACACCGGATCTTGTGCCGTGGACCTCGATAGCCTTTTCATTATTGTAGCAACACGCTTAAGACGAATGTGAGACAAGTAAATTATAAAGGTATTCGCCAGGGGACTTACTAAGACATTACGCAGAAGAGCCTTCCTTCCCGCCATGAGAGGTGCTGCAGTAGGCACTTGCCATTCGTGATGAAGGGCCTTATAGACTCGGCCTCCGTGAAGTATAGCTTTAGCTGACTTCTAAATTGACGTAATGGGTTCTGTGATGTTGCTTTATCGATTATTGCTGATGGTCATTAACTCTAGAACACTAGATTCGTAGTAGTAGTCAATAGATGTAACAGAAATTGTGATTGATGTTCCTTATGTGCATTATGCGGACATTAGGATCTTATTGTCTTTGAAGCATATACAGACAGAATAGCGTGCTGTGTATATGTCGATAGCTTTGCAAAAGGAGTCGCTAGGGAAAAATGGATGCAGACACGATGTGGGCATTTCAAGAAGACAATGTATGCTTTACGCATGGCAGTTCTTATGTGGAAGAGTACCTACAAACCATGGAGGATGATTCACTCATAGCCTCCGCATGTCTCTCTGTAACGGAAGATATTGCATCGTTATGGCCTAAAACCCTGTTTCCCGATATGTACGGAAGCATACTAGATCAGGAGCAGATCAAGCAAACTCTGCGTCCGCATTCGGGTCGAAACTCCCCTCCTCTGCCAGTCTGGGCAGCTTCCAGTGTAACTAGTATGTATATTCTAACATTCACACTATAATATCTATTAACTCTACTCAAGGTAGCCAGCTGTGCATTTCGGCACCTGCGCCGTGGCCTCCGTCAACAGAAGGATCCTGTTCGCCTTCTGTGTGGTGGGCTGAATATGCCGCGATGCGACATGAAACCTGCGATGATCAGGCTCATTGTCAAAGCAGACCCAGTGCAGATGAGTATGTTTCGTTTGGTGGGGCTGGATTAAACCCGCTTTTTCATGGCCGAGGTGCACCCAGCGCAAGCTCCAACGGAGAGAGCTATGAATCTAGAGATGCGCAGTTTGTAGACGTTCAAGCGGTCAACATGGCTATAGATAAGCTAAATATTCACGAAAAAGAAGAGAATGGACCGGGGCAAAATTTTAAGGTAACTGCCAGTGATCTCTCATCGGGGCAGGATAATGGGGTACTCTTTAACCTGCGAGTTGAGGGGAGGAATCCACCGTCATATGAGAAGGACCGCACTGCCGTTTCGATTGGCGTGTTGCAAACAACTACTCGCAGGAAACGGAAGTGTAAGAAGCGACCCTGTAAAAAAACGGCCCTGTAAAAAGCGGTGAATGCGGCATGATAAAGCAGTTTAGGCTTTGCTATCGAAAGGACGGAGGCAAGGAAACGCTAAGCTTAATAACTAGTTAGGCAAAGAAAGCAAATTAATCTACGTTCAAGCTCAAGCAATCCGTACACTCGTGAAATATTTTCTGCAATAGTTAAAACACTGGTAATTCATCTATTGCGTCTCTCGGTTTGCAGTTCACAAAGGTAGCACAGCTTGTTTTCTTTAAAACATTCCAGCATGACGGGCGTACGGCCCCATAGTGCCAAAGGTATCGGTCAGCTCACGCCACGTAGCTTGACGCAGGTGCTGTAGTTTCGACTATAGCGTGGCTAGTGTTGGCGTGACATGCCATTCACGGCGGGTTCGCCGAGGTCCATATACTGCTCAAACGATGCGTATGTAGTAACACCAGGGAAGCAGCGAGATATGCGGCATGGAAGCCAGCTTTGCACGTGGTCCATCACGCAGAATGGTGATTGTGGGCCCCAATCCATCATATTGTATGGCTAGTGAGTGGTGTCGTCAACTCGACTCAGGCGCGTTGTAGGAGACCTTGGGCGACATTGTGGGCTTTTTACTCAATGAATTCTCTAAACTCGTCATACTTACCACGAAAGGCCCATCGTATGCATGCGAGTTACCTCAGCTGCTCATGAAATCCATAGGCCGGTACCGTGCACCTAGAATAGGATAGCGTTGCTAATTATAGTCTTTCGTACAAGTGGTGGGCATGTGCGGGATCAAATGTGGGCCCTGTGCACAGACGAAATTTGTATGGAAAGTGGTCGAAGGTTCAGGACCCACATTTGATCCCGTTCACGCCCACCACTTGTATTTAAGCACTCGTTCCCGGCTCTAATTCCTGACACCATGCTTGTGACCTGGAAACCAGACACGCCGTTCAGGGTGAAGAAAGTGAATGCCATCGCCGTACAAATCGAGCACAGAAGGTTGTTTTCAATGATAAAGGGCAATCGCGAGACCAAGTACCTAGAGTACACCGTAATGTAAAGCGCGATACACAAGGGATTGAGGGGATCTTAGAGGTGCAGAGAATGCTATTTCTGAAGCTAGCAGGGCAGGAAAACCGAGTGAAGGGGTTTTCAAAACTGGATACAACAGAATGGGGAAAAAGTGTTCAATTAAATGCCGACCTGGAACAGCTCATGGTAGGTACGGCTCAGGCGGTTCAGGAAACATGGAGTAAAGGCAGCAAAACTAGGTGCACTGCATAGAAATTGGTTTTAGTAACGTCTCTCCATGCGTGCTGGAAAACCACCTGTGCCGGAACGAATCTATCAATTTAGCATCTCCATTCTCAACACCACACTTTAATTGGGTTATAACTGACATGCGTCTATTCTTTAGACATTCCTACCTAGAATGCTATCATGCAGCTAAAAAATTACAGACTCTTAATCGTGTTGTCGATCACGTCTTTCAGAGCGTCAAGAACTGTATTTGCTTTGCACAGCGCGAGAATCTTGAGCTGCTTAAAGTCAAATCTAAAAGGTTGACTAAGTCAAACAGACAGTGGCAAGTACAAGATCGACTTCACTCTCCGAGGCGTACTAGAAGTGAGGGGAAGAAGTTAAATTGCTTTAAAGTCTAACTACTTGTAGATTTTCTCTTTACGGAGGGTTCTCGCTACGTAGTGAGGGATGTTAAATACCAAACCTTCTATCCTCTATTGGATCTGTACTATGATGCGAAACATAGCTCTAGTAGAGTTACTTACTCATTATAGATGATAAGAGTTCTGAGAATGAAGGTAATACTCAGTTCTGTTCTAATAGTCCAGGTTTTAGGGGTGCCACTTTAGGTGCCTTAGTGGTACAGTTATTCGAAGATAATAGAGAGTGTAGCGGGTTCCCGTGACTTTTTTCATATCTACAGAGGGGTTCGACAGTATTTATCTACTAAGATAGGACTGCACTCACCTTTTTAACGTATCCTTGTGTGGAGTTGTGTAAAAACCTTAAGCATTCGAATCTCGTGGCCTTCTCATGGACGCTGGTAATATGTTGTTGCAAATATAAATATCGAATAAAGTCCTTGTTACAGTCTTGACACTTGTAATCTTTTCTGCGAGCGGGATTGTGGGTATGTGTATGCATCCAAAGATTATATCCCCTCTTGAACTTCTTAGGGCAGGATTTACAACAGAATTGTTTGCCCGGGTCTTCTTGTCTCTAATAGTGTCTCATTTATGAACTGTGGCGAGCTGGGTCTTGAATCCTAGGGATTAAGTATAAGGTTGTAGGTAAAGATGGAGGGACAGTAGGTAAGTAAATTTGGAGATGGAGAATCGGAGCCATTGCAGATTCCCTCTACCTACAATTATATGTACAATTCGAACCTCAACATCTTCCAGTCTCTTTAATATCATCGTGCTAATAATAAAACATGGCAAGATAGAGAGAAAGAGCCCATTTCATGGTCCCAGGAACACATGGCCCATATGCGGTGTCAAGGCGAACTCTGACTTTGCTTCCTAAAAAATGTTTTCGGGTCTGCGAGTTTTTTGTTTGGCCATTTAAGAAGTTTGTCTATCTTTGTTGGACAAACGTGTGGTTGTGCTCATCTTGTGAGCATCTTTACGCTAACGTGGTTGGCAAGCGAGTGACGCGGGCAAGCGAGTGACACGCCCCAAAACACACCAAAAAAGTTGAATAGCAGCCTCTTGAATCTCAACTATAACTATATAAAATTATCTACAAAATTATCCATAGCTTCTTATACTTATTCTAAGTCTTTCCTAAAATTCTTAGCTTTATAGGTTCTATCGATCCTTAGATATAATATTTTGGCCCCCAATTTTCTGTATTTATCAATAATCTTACTTTATCTTAAGAACTACTTAATATATTATTTTTAAACTTAAAGGTTAGTCTTAAGATAGCTATGCAATGTTTATATAACATTTGTAGATTATTTTATAGATTTATAGTTGAGATTCAAGAGGCTGCTTTTCAACTTTTTTGGTGTGTTTTGGGGCGTGTGTCACTCGCTTGCCAACCATGTTACATTGATTTTCTGTAGTTCTTTTTCAAGCCCTTGAACTTTGCCGGACAAAATGTCGAGCGCTTGAAGCTGCTTGATGTATTCAATGTTCATGACTTTTCTAGTATGTATGTGTTGACACTTGGTGTATTGTACTGAAATAAACCATGGAGAAATAGTGCTCGCCGTGGGGGGTGGGCCTTTAATGTCCAAGATGATAGCGGTGTAGTGTAATTGTGTTGTCTCTATATACAAGCGGGGATGCGTCTGAATATCAGAAACCCGTACCAAACGCCTCCTGTTAGGGATAGGAAGACTTTTCGCAACCACGAGATGAATTTAAACTACGGCAAGGAAGAGTGCTCTAAGACTATCGACTGTCCTATAGATCCAAACACGCGTGCGAATCCTCGTGCGAATCGGCATTAATGCAAACCACTATTATTTTCGCTAGATTTTCAAGTCCTTCATCTACAGCTATGCACATCCCACATCGGCCTCTACTATCACGAGCTTTAGCATCTGCACTATTATTAATTATCATCCTCGCTAGGCTAGTTCTTTTCCGCAATATGGCCTCGCAGAGTGGCAGTCGGCCTTTTTTGTCCGTAACGTTGCCATCGGCGCCAGCGTCGATTATCATCCTCGCCAAGCCATTGTATTGTGCAGCGATAGCCTCGAAGAGTGGGAGTCGGCCTTTGACCACCTAGAGGCTGTGTTATCAAAGCTTGAAGCGAAGCCTCGCATGCCTATACCTCCCGCACCAGGGACTTATGCACTCGCATGCCGTTTCACGTTACAACTGCTTGTACGTGGGAAATTTTCAGTTACACCTGCAGGCTTCTCACGCCACAGCCACACCACCAACCCTGCCCTTCCCCTTCCGCAGCGTCCAAGCCCAAATCCCATCCACAATCACATCAAAGAAACTAAACACCAAACTGCCACCAAATACCAAACTATGATACGTCCACGCATCCTCGGGCTTCAACTCCACAACCTGACACACAACCGCCCAAGGCAACACATACATCAAGTTCGACACCAAGCTCTGATACAGATACCACAGCGGTCTTGTCGCCAGCAAAATAGTAGCTAGCTGTGTGGACACAGCGTAGAAGATATAGCACCAGTCAATCGTGCGCCACATATGTGCCGCTATATCCGCTACAGTGTCCGAATTGGAGAGGTAGAGTGCGAAAGGCCTCGCGCCGAAGAAGGACATCAGAAGGCAGAGTGGAACTTCGATGGCCAGGGCGATGAGCACGGAGTAGATGGCCCAGCGGGTGATAAGGAAGAGTTAGCGCCATGTCGCGTGCGGTTTTGCAGTCCCCATGTCTGCGAAGTTAAAGAGGCATTTCCAGGGCTGGTCACGGGGCTTGGGGATATTGAGGCTCTTCCGAAAGGCACCCCAAGAATGACCGATGAAGGCTGAGGTCGTGGCTTCAAGAGCTTGAACGGGAACCATGATCAACCCCCAGCAAATGGTGGAGAAGACGCCCCAGGCTGTTGCATAGTCGCTGCCCAGGCCCACGATGCTGTGGATGAGCCAGAGGTACAGCGCGTTGCGGATAGCGGATTCGAGGAAGAAGAGAGATCCGGGTTTAAAGAGGATGAGGAGGGCGGATAGGGAGGGAGTAGTCTTGGTGTTGGAGTTGTCGCTGTGGATCAGAGAGCTAGAGCGTCAGCTCGTGGTGTAGATGAAATACATAAGGCCAGCGAATGCGGATGTGAGATTGCAGGCGAGCGATATGCCGGCTTGTATGTTGACTGTTGGAGTAACGCCGTTGACATGGAACTTGGATATGAGTATAAGGTCCAGGACAGAGTTGCCAACAAGCAACTCAACTCAAGTTGCACTTGGACCACATCTTATATTTTGTCACGGGCACAGACATTCTGAATATGTAGGTATAGCCTTACCTTTTTAAGGAGCGTGCAAGTCTCTTCTTTAGATACGTGCGGATCGACAACACTAATTGCACGGCCCATGGTCCGAGTGCAACTTGAGTTGAGTTGCTTGTTGGCAACTCTGGTCCAGGATGATGTTGACCGCGAACTTAGTCGAGCTGACGATCAGAGGCACATCCGGTTTATCCAAAGCACGAGTGGATGCGTTGACTGAGTACTCAATCGCTGAGCTCAAGCACGAAAAAGCAGAAATGCGGACATAAGTCACACTCGCAGCCCTAACCTCCACCGGAACAAAACCTTGCGCGAATATCGAAGCGCCAGCAACGAACGCAATGCTCATGATCAAGCCAAGGGTCGACTGGAATAGTATCAACGTATGAGTAAGCTGTAAGCGCGACCGAAACGAGCGTGAAGCTTTATCACCGATGATGAGCCAGGATGCGCGAGGGAGGCCTTCGTTGAGCACTTCCGCAACTACACCTATATATGTGTATGCGTCTGTGGTGACTACCATGGATGAGTCGATGTTGGCAACCCAGAGCTTGGAGAGAGTGGAGTAGAGAGCTGGAAGGATGAAGGCGCATATGTTGAAGAGGAGGGCCCCAGTGTAGCTAATGGCGAATTAGTTGATAGGTACTTTCCACTTGTAACCAGTATCAGAGACAAAAACGAGATTTTGGGCTTCATCGTACGCAGCAGAAGAAAACCGAAATTCGAGATATAAAGCGCATAACAAATGATTAGCGCAATAATAGTATTGTGTACTTACGAATCGCGACTCAAGCTCAGCTTTAGATCCGAGCAGCCTGCTTCGTCCAAGACACCCATGGTCTATCTCCCTCTCTACCTTCTTCGTGCCTTGCCTCATAATCTGTAGACTAGTTCAGAACATCAGAAACGCGCACAGTATCGTCGTCTTTCGAGGGAACCATTTGATAAGGTAGCGGTTGTGAGTTCGCGAATGTAGTTGCGACGCAAGCGAGCGGAGTGGCAAATCACCGCCAAGTGGTTGTGTTGCATTGCATCTGCAGTCTCTGTTGGGGGTGGACGTTGCTTGAGAGGCTTACCATGGGGTGTGGTGGGATACCGATCATCGCGAACGCGTGAGTGGTGTGATAGGTCAGGTAAGGCTGCGAAGGAATGCGAAGGGTACCTAAGCGAGCGCCCCATGTACAAGGGGGTGACCTGAGCGGGCGAGTGCCCTCACTGCTAGTTCGGTGGCGATGGGCAAGCGCGGCCAACTTTTGGATTGTTGAAAGAGTAGGAATATCATCTCGGACATTCTTTTAATCGATTCCCAGTCGTTCGCTTAGCTAGTTCCCGCGCCGGAGCCCCGATGGCGCCCTCTACCCCTGGGCGCGACCCGTCAACACCTCCAGCCCCAACCAGAGGACGCACGAGGAAGCCGAGCGCGAAGGTCTTAGAAGCCCAGCAATCTTTACGAACTCGGACAACTTTGCTACAAACAATACAGACGAGAAATGGAACGGCAGAATCACAGCTGTCGCAGAACGACGAAGAGACGATCGCAGTGCAGCCGAGACACGATGAGCTACAGTCGGGTCCTACTGGAAGCCTGTCCATTCTGCGTGAGCAAGCAGGAGACAGCAACAAGCTAGAGCGGCTGGTAGAGCTCATTGCGAGCCTGAACGAGACAATCAAGCAGCAGAGCAGCGTCATCGAGAACATAAGGAGCGATCTCACGACAATCAAAGCAGAACAGCAATATCTCAAGGACCAGAACGCCGAGATCCAAGAGACAATTGGATCCCTCCGAGCGCAACTCGACACCCTCTCGATCGAGCCCCCGTCAACCCAAACATGGGCGTCAGTCGCAGCCAGCGGCCAGCCGGTAGGGCCAGGCACGGCGGTGTCGCGGACAACGAGTGCCGGTACAACAGATAAGGACAACTGTCGGCAGATGGTAATCGATGTCAGCAGGGTGAGAGAAGACGTGGTGGAGAAGGTAGCCACCACGGAGGCAGCCAGGCAGACGATCCAGCAAGGCATGGACGGCGTGGAAAGGCTTGCTGGGGCGAGCGTCAAGGATTTCCGCGTGTGGAGAACGAACGACAGCGCGAGCGTGATCAAGTTCTCCGTGGACAAGGACAAGGAGGCGGCATTCCGGCAGACGACGGCCGAGTGGCTGGACCTGCAAATCCCGGGGGCAAGATTGGTTGGGCCCAAGTGGCATGCGGTCAAAGCGGACTGGATCGAAGTGGCATTAGCGATGGATGTGGACACGGGCAAAGTGAGCAGATCAGCCATGGAGCGGTTTGGAACAGAGAATGGAGTCGAGGTGTGCACGATGCGATGGCTCGGACAACCGAGGCCTAGTGGACAGCACGCATCGGTGGTGGTCAAGGTGGCGACGAAAGAAGACGTAGAGAAAATACTGCAGTCGGACAGCGTGACGTTCGGCGGAGGTGGGATCATGATGTCATCGTTCGAAGAGCGACGCACGCCGGTGGCCTGTTTCAAGTGCAGACGGTTTGGGCACAGGGCGAGAGACTGCCTGCGGCCGGAGGCGTGCGATATGTGTGGACAGGAAGGTCATCTACATTGCGAGACAACCAACCTACGCTGTGTGAACTGCCAGGGCCCGCACCGGGCGTCGCATCGAGAATGCCCCGAATACAGGAAAGAGAAGGTCAGGATTCTTAACCGTCAACGACATGAATAGAGAGCTCCGGATCCTCCAGGCGAACATGAACAGAGGCAGGGAGGCGCAACACGCGCTGCACAACGACGAGGCGCTGGCCGACTTTCACTTCATCCTAGGCCAGGAGCCAGGGTGCTTCCTTGCAGAGGGAGAGGTGGTGCTGCACGGCACGAACCCGCGGTGGACGAAGTTCGTTCCTTCTGGAAGGAGGGACGGGTCTTACCCCGTTCGATCGTGCATTTGGGCGTGTAGAGAGATGGCGGTGACGCAGCTGCAGGCAGACTCGGCAGACATAACGGCGGTTATGGCGCACGTGGGCGGGAGGAGACTGATCCTAGTCTCAGTGTACATTCCAGACGTGTCGTCGTCTAGGAGGACGAAGGAAGAGAATATGGAGGCGCTTACTAGCAGGCTGGAGACGATTCAGGAGCTAGTCCAGGCTGAGCTTTTGCGCAATCCACACACGGAGGTGCTGGTGGCCGGTGACTTCAACCGACACAATCCGCTGTGGGGAGGGAGCTCGACCAACAGCACGGCAAGGCAAGAGGAGAGCCAGCCGATTATAGAGTTTATGGCGGAGCTATCGCTCGAGAGTCTCCTCCCGGCTGGAGTGACCACGTTTGTCAGCGACAGAGGGCGCATGTCAACTATCGACCTGACGTTGGCGACGCCGGGACTGGCAAGCGAGCTGGCCAGGTGCTCGATCTGGGAGCACGAGTACGGGTCGGACCATCGGGCGATCTGCACTCGATTCTGGATGGGGATGGAGGCGCAGGAGAAGCAGGAAAGACTGGTGTTCAAGAACGCGCCATGGGAGAAGATCAGGAACGCAGTGGAGCAGCAGAAGGAGGCGGGGTTTCCTAGTGACGACGTGGACGACATGGCGAGCCGGCTCACAAGCTGGGTGGACGAGGCCCTACAGGCGCACTGCCCGTGCGCGAAACCATCGCCATATATGAAGAGATGGTGGAATGAGGATCTCACGGCGCTGAGGAAGTCGTACACGTACTGGAGGAACAGGGCTAGTGCGACAAGGCGCCAGGGACGAGAGGACGCAGAACTTCGCGAGACGGCGACGCGAGCGAAGAGGCTCTTCCACCGGACGATCCGGCGGCACCGGAAGATGCACTGGGAGGAGTTCCTCGGCGACAGCGACAATATATGGAAAGCAGCCAAGTTCATGGACCAGCAGGGAGGTCCGTCGTTTGCCAGAGTGCCGCCAATCAAGAAGGCAGGTACAGAAGATGAGGTGGCGACAGAGAATGAAGACATAGCAAGCGAGCTGCTCCGGGCATTCTTTCCACTTCCACCGCCCTGCGAGGATGAGGACGCGACGACAAGCTATACCCAGCTGCCGTGGGAACCAGTCGCGAAGCACGAGGTCAAAGCTGCGGTCTTCCGGGCCAGCCCAGACAAAGCGCCTGGCAGAGACGGGATACCAGCGCGAGTGTGGAGGGAGCTATGGCCCGTCCTCGAGGATGAGATCACAGCGCTCTTCGCCAGGTCGCTGGAGACAGGAAAGGTACCGCGAGAATGGAAGATTGCTAAGATCGTGCCGCTGCAGAAGCCGAAGCGCAAAGACTACACTGTGGCCAACAACTACCGGCCGATCTCACTGCTCCCGACGCTGGGCAAGGCGCTCGAGTCGCTGGTGGCTGAGAGGATTGGGTATTTGGTGGAGGAATATAACCTCCTGCCAAAGACGCATTTTGGAGCCAGAAAACAGCGATCGACCGCACACGCACTCTCCTACCTCTGCGAAGACGTTTTCAAGGCGTGGAGAGGGAAGAAGACTCTGTCGCTGGTGTCGTTTGATGTCAAGGGCGCGTACAACAACGTGGCAACGGAACCAGAGCTTAGGAGACTGCGGCAGCGACAGATACCCGAAACGATTGTGCGGTGGGTACAGGACTTTTGTACAGACCGTCAGGCGTGTATCCTGGTCAACGGGTTCACGTCCGGGGTGCAGTCGCTCCCGCAGGCTGGCCTTCCGCAGGGATCAGCACTCGCTCCGATCCTCTTTCTGTTTTTCAACGCAGATCTGGTGCAGAGTGCACCGAGGAATGGCAGCTCGATGGCGTTTGTGGACGACTACTCAGCGTGGATTATGGGACCCTCGGCAGAGGAGAACACACAGATCATCCAAGACGAGATCGTGCCGATGCTCGAGAGGTGGGAACGGACGAGCGGCGCTGAATTCGAGGCGGCCAAAACATCCTTCATCCACCTGACCCGATACAAAGGCGCTGGCAGAGACAGCCGCACGCCGCTCAGGTTCAAAGGGAAAGAGGTCCCGCCGACGGACAAGGTCAAGATCCTCGGGGTCACGCTGGACAAAGAAGTGCGGTTCAAGGTGCACCTGGCGGACAAAGCCGGCAAGGCGACGAAGACAGCGCTGGCGCTACGTAGACTGAAGGGACTTCAGCCGAAGACAGTCAAGCAGCTGGCGATGAGTGCGGTGCTGCCAGTGGCAGACTATGCGTCGCCGATATGGTACCCGATTGCGACACAGGACATGAGGCGGCTTCTACAACAGGCACAGAGGATCACAGCACAGGCAATTATTAGAGGATTTCGCACCGTCGCACTGTCGGTGGCAGAGGTCGAGGCTGGGTTGCTCCCGCTAGAGCAGAGACTTCACAAACAGGCAATCTCGTTCTGGGTGTCTATCCACAAGCTGGGCCAGTCCCATCCGCACTGGATGATCAAACGACAAAGACTGTGCAGACGGCACCGGTCGCCGCTCCAGCGGATCGCGGAGATGTGCGCGGAGGTGCAGGTGGACGAGGTGTTGGAGGTCAAACCGTACGCCTGCCCACCGTGGGTGTCCCGGCCTGAGGTGGTGGTGTGCGAAGATGAAGAGCAGGCTAAAGCGATAGTGGAAGAGCGCAAGCCAGGGCAGGCCGACATCTACGTGGATGCATCAGTGCGCAACGGCAGGGCAGGAATTGGCATCTACGTGCTGCCATGCAAGGCGCGCATCTCGAAGACGGTGGCCACTGCTGATCAAGCAGACGCGCACCTCACGGAGCTCCTAGCCATCAGCGAAGCGGCCAACTGGCCGTGGGACCCGTCGTGTACGGCCCTCGACGCTGATGGGCACTCTGTGCATGCATCCAGCGTACGGATCTTCTCAGACGCGCAGTCGGCACTCCTCTCAGTAAGGAGCCGGAGGGCTGGTGCGTGTCAGGAAGTAGTCGCAGAGATTATAAAAAAGCTACGGATGAATGATGTCACACTACACTGGATTCCAGGGCATTCAGGGATCGAAGGAAACGAGAAGGCTCACAAACTAGCTAAAGCAGCAACGAGACCAGAAAGCGAACAGCCACCGCAGCGGGAGGGAATCCCGTGGTATATGATGCGTCTGGCGCTGGTTAAGTCCGGCACTATGGCAGGACCAGCTCCCCCAGTAAGAGCAGACACGGGCAAGTTCACGAAGAAGATTGATGCAGCGCTGCATACGGGCAAATCGGCGGGGATGTACCAGCAGCTAAGTAGCGCAGAGGCAGCAATCCTCACGCAATTACGGACGGGCAAGACGTTTCTCAAGGAATATTTGCACAAAATCCAAGCGTCAGAGACAGCAGAGTGCGACTGTGGGCAGACAGAATCAATACCACACTTCCTCTTCACCTGCATCAGATGGAGGCAACAGAGGGCAAAGCTAAGACAGGAGCACGGCGAGAGGTTTGGAGACTTGTCATATGCGCTGGGAGGCTATTCGAGCAGACAGGAAGGAGGTATGCCTATCGACGGGCCGATGAAGAAGTGGAAACCCAACATGGACGCGGTCAGAGCGACGATCCAATACGCAAGAGAGACCGGACGACTGCTAGCAGGCGAACAAGACACAACAAGCGCAGAAGAAGATGTGGATGAGCGAAGGATGCTGCGGATACCGTCACCAACCTCTTAATAAAACACATAGCGAGCCTCCCTAAAAACGAGCCTCAGCCAGTGCGCCGGCGGTTAAGAAGCGCACGACGCTGGAAGTGCCCTGCGGATACGAGGCCCTGAGAACATATGCTGGGCTCGCTTCTCCACATTCATTACACTACGGTATCTGTATCACTCTCCTTTTTATCTATTTCCTTGGTTAAGCATGGTGTTAGGAATTGGATGAGCAGGTCTCACGGTTGGCTTCTGAAATGGAGAGAATGCAAGGCAGTAAGGTGTATAGCTAGCACGTAGTAACGGCCCATACCCTCCGGGTGCATGGCCATAATAGAAGACACACACACACACACGTACCATTCTCACATATGCTACACCTCACGGTGATTGGTAAGCGAACTACTGTTCCTTGGCTATGCTGTTTTTGCATCACGTCTAACCTGCCGCTTTAGAGACAGTCTACTTGCTAACCTTCCTTACTGAGAATCATTCTTCTCGCTTAAGTTCTATACGCTCTAGCCGCCATGTTGTGAGGGCTTCGCGAGATGATATGTTATTAGGATCTCGAAGACCCAAACCCAAGCCAGCGAGGCTTACGAAGTAAATACGACGATTGATTAGCGATGAAGGACATGAGAGATAAAGGACTAGGTTGTGGAGGGAATAGCAATCATAGGTAGTGCGAGCATCATCAACTTCCTATGGGCGTGGTCCTGTACCGGTGAAGCCCAGCTGCATCCGTTAGGCACACTCCGCTCTTATCAAGTCGCTAGAAGCTATGCGTATAGTACTACAGCCAATTTTTTTTAAATTCTAAATGACACCGACAAGCAGAGTTTATTAGTGAACCTGACTGCTGCGTAAACAAGACATGCATAGAATAGGAAGATGGGCCGCGAAAGCGCCGGAAAGAGTAATATTAAGGCAAAGGATATGTTAGCTGTGATCGTCGATTATGCTTCAGTTGTAAGCTATTTTAGTTTTCGTGCTGGGGCCTTGTTCCAGTGCCGGATCTGATTTGTTCACGATCGCCTTTAGTTGCGGCGGAAGGCTAGCAACCACCTTGGTACGGAAAGCTTCGCACACAGCGAAGGTGCTAAGATGGCACGAAGATTTCCCTTGAAATATGAGGCAGTAAGGCAACCGTGTACATTACGTTTAGAGCAGCGTTGGAAATTGAAATGTAGAAGGGATAGCGCTGGTGGCTGAGTCCGTTGTTCAGCGCCTCCGCGTGCACTGCCTCGACTAGCAGCCCTCACAGCCATCACGATCTGTCAACCGCTTTTGTCGTCCCACACAACTTATAGCCGCTACCTTGGTCGGTTCCAAACAACAACCGCTTTCCCCGAATCTTTTGCGTTCTCTGCTCTTACGTCCCGGAAAGAGGTAGTAGCCATGCGACTTCTTCATTTCGATTATTCCGAGAAACTCGTCTTGACAGACTTTCGCGGGAAGACTATCCCGCCATATGCTATTCTTTCGCATAGATGGGGAGATGCCGAGATTCTCTTCGAAGATCTAGGAAGCGACACCTATAAAGAGAAGGATGGCTATCGAAAGATTGAGTTCTGCGCCAAGCAGGCAGCCCAGGATCAGCTCCAGTACTTCTGGGTTGACACATGTTGCATTGATAAATGGAACCTTGATGAGCTCTCGAAAGCGATCAACTCGATGTATCGTTGGTATAGAAATGCGACCAAATGCTACGTATTCCTATCGGACGTTTCAGTCTCCGCTGCGACAGAGACACCCCAGCGAAGTGCCTGGAAGGCATCCTTCCGGGCAAGCGAATGGTTCACTCGAGGGTGGACACTCCAAGAGCTTATTGCTCCGGTGATAGTTGAGTTCTTTTCTCGTGAAGGACAGTGGATAGGCGACAAAACATCTCTCGAGCAGCTGGTACATGAGATTACTAGCATTCCGCTCAAGGCATTAAGGAATTGTCCCTTGGACGAATTTACCAAATCCGAGCGAGTAGATTGGGCTAGACATCGCAGAACAACCGAAGAAGAAGACAATGTGTACTGCCTTCTTGGAATCCTCAATATCGTTATGCCTACCGCCTATGGCGAGGGAAAGGAGAATGCCTCGAGAAGACTCCAAATTGAACTAGAAGCAGCCAGTAGTGCACCATCCCTCATTCCGTTTTCTCAGAACGATCATTTCGTAGGCCGGGAGCCACAGATGGCTGAACTGGAAGCAAAGCTCTTCGGAGACAAGCAAGCTGCAATAATAGTGATAGTGGGACCCGCAGGAACAGGGAAATCACAGCTAGCGCTCGAGCTTGCGTACAGAACAAGACAAAAGAACAAGGACTACTCGGTCTTCTGGATTGATGCAAGCGATATAGACAGTCTCTATCAATCGTATGCAAGTATTGCCCAAAAGCTCGACGTTCCTGGTTGGAACGATGAGAAGGCAGATATTAAGCAGCTGGTGAAATCTCATCTAAGTAGGAAGGATGCAAGGCAGTGTTTGCTAATTTTTGACAACACGGATAATATAAACCTAGGGTCCAGCGGGTTGTCTACGGCACGAGCCGCCAACTTGGTCGACTACCTGCCACAATCTGAACTATGTTCTATCGTCTTCACAACAACCAATAGCGACATAGCCAAGAGGCTGGCATCGCAGGATATTGTAGAGCTAGGGGAAATGACGCCGGATACGGCCCAAAGGATGTTGGAAAACGATTTGAACACTCCGGTTTCAAGAAGTGAGCAGCAGGAGGCGAAACTTTTGCTACAAGAGCTATTATATCTTCCCCTAGCAATTGTCCAAGCAGCAGCCTATATCAATACTAGAAAGATCACGCTGCAGAAGTACCGATCACAATTAGTCAGGCAAAAGAAAGCAGCTCTCGAGCATGGTAGCGAATTGTCCTCAGACAAGGTACAGGAGTACGATACAAAAGGTCCGGTAGCTACCACACTACTCATCTCCATGGAGCAGATCCGCGGTAGTAATTCGCTGGCAGCAGACTATCTATTCCTTGCGGCCTGCGTAGATCGAAAAGACATCCCGCTCGATCTTCTAGAAGCATCCTCGCCTCGCGAAAGGGATAATGCGATAAAAGTTCTCAGCAGCTACGCGCTTGTTGCAAGGCGGCCTGCCGAATCCGCACTCGATCTTCACCAACTAGTGCATCGCGCTCTACGGGAGTGGCTCCAAAAGCAGGAGTGGCTAGGCCATTGGACCCAAAATGCGATTACACGGCTACTTATGGTGTTTCCAGACCATAGTCACGGTAGTAGAAGCAAGTGGAGACGATTACTTCCACATGCTAAGTACGCTTTATCACGTAGTCTCACTGAACAAGAGGGCGGGGATAGGATGGGCCTGGTGTGGAAATGTGCCCGGACGCTTTACAGTGACGGACGGTACAACGAGTCAGAGGAGTTATTTATGCAAGTAGTAGAGACGAGAAAGAGGGTGCTTGGGTCAGAGCATCCAGACACGCTGACTAGCATGGCCAACCTGGCGTCGACGTACAGGAATCAGGGGCGGTGGAAGGAGGCCGAAGAGCTGGAGGTGCAAGTAATGGAGACGTTCAAGAGGGTGCTTAGGGACGAGCATCCTTCCACGCTGAGCAGCATGGCCAACCTGGCCTCGACGTATAGCAATCAGGGACGGTGGAAGGAGGCCGAAGAGCTGAACGTGCAAGTAATGGAGACGAGAAAGAGGGTGCTTGGGGACGAGCATCCAGACACGCTGACTAGCATGACCAACCTGGCGTCGACGTACAGGGATCAGGGGCGGTGGAAGGAGGCCGAAGAGCTGGAGGTGCAAGTGATGGAGATGAGTGCGAGGGTGCTTAGGGACGAGCATCTAGACACGCTGACCAGCATGGCCAACCTGGCGTTGACGTACAGGAATCAGGGGCGGTGGAAGGAGGCCGAAGAGCTGGAGGTGCAAGTAATGGAGACGTTCAAGAGGGTGCTTGGGGACGAGCATCTTTCCACGCTGAGCAGCATGGCCAACCTGGCGTCGACGTACAGCAATCAGGGCCGGTGGAAGGAAGCCGAAGAGCTGGAGGTACAAGTAATGGAGACGTTCAAGGGGGTGCTTGGGGACGAGCATCCAGACACGCTAACCAGCATAAACAATCTCGCATTTACGTACAGGGATCAGGGGCGGTGGAAGGAGGCTGAAGAGCTGAACGTGCAAGTGGTGGAGACGAGAAAGAGGGTGCTTGGGGACGAGCATCCAGACACGCTAACTAGCATAAACAATCTCGCATTTACGTACATGAATCAGGGGCGGTGGAAGGAGGCCGAAGAGCTGGAGGTGCAAGTGATGGAGACGTTCAAGAGGATACTTGGGGACGAGCATCCTTCCACGCTAACCAGCATGGCCAACCTAGCGTTAACGTACAGCAATCAGGGGCGGTGGAAGGAGGCCGAAGAGCTGGAGGTGCAAGTTATAGAGACGAGAAAGAGGGTGCTTGGGGATGAGCATCCCTCCACGCTGAGCAGCATGGCCAACCTAGCCTCGACGTACAGCAATCAGGGGCGGTGGAAGGAGGCCGAAGAGCTGGAGGTGCAAGTGATGGAGACGAGTGCGAGGGTGCTTGGGGATGAGCATCCTTCCACGCTGACCAGCATGGCCAACCTGGCGTCGACGTACAGGGATCAGGGGCGGTGGAAGGAGGCCGAAGAGCTGGAGGTGCAAGTGATAGAGACGAGAAAGAGGGTGCTTAGGGACGAGCATCCAGACACGCTGACTAGTATGGCCAACCTGGCGTCGACGTACAGCAATCAGGGGCGGTGGAAGGAGGCCGAAGAGCTGAACGTGCAAGTAGTGGAGACGTTCAAGAGGGTGCTTGGGGACGAGCATCCAGACACGCTGACCAGCATAAACAATCTCGCATTTACGTACAGGAATCAAGGAAGGTGGAAGGAGGCTGAAGAGCTAGAGGTGCAAGTAATGGAGACGAGAAAGAGGGTGCTTAGGGACGAGCATCCCTCCACGCTGACCAGCATGGCCAACCTGGCGTCGACGTACAGCAATCAGGGGCAATGGAAGAAGGCCGGAGAGCTAGAGGTGCAAGTGGTGGAGAGAAGAAAGAGAGTGCTTGGGGACGAGCATCCAGACACGCTGAGCAGCATGGGCAACCTGGCGTTGACGTACAGCAATCAGGGGCGGTGGAAGGAGGCCGAAGAGCTGGAGGTGCAAGTATTGGAGACGAAAAAGAGGGTGCTTGGGGACGAGCATCCAGACACCCTGACCAGCATAAACAATCTCGCATTTACGTACAGGAATCAAGGAAGGTGGAAGGAGGCTGAAGAGCTGGAGGTGCAAGTAATGGAGACGAGAAAGAGGGTGCTTAGGGACGAGCATCCTTCCACGCTGACCAGCATGGCCAACCTGGCGTCGACGTACAAGAATCAAGGAAGGTGGAAGGAGGCCGAAGAGCTGGAGGTGCAAGTGGTGGAGACAAGAAAGAGGGTGCTTGGGGACGAGCATCCAGACACGCTGACCAGCATGAACAATCTTGCATTCACGTTGAGGGGTCAGGGCTCTCTAAACAGAGCAATTTCCTTAATGGAGGACTGCTGCAAGCTGCAGACAATAGTCCTAGGTCCCCAACATCCCTATACCATTTCATCTCACGAAGTCCTCACAACATGGCGGCTAGAGTAGAACTTAAGCGAGTAGAATGATTCTTGACAAGGAAGGTTAGCAAGTAGACTGTCTTTAAAGCGGCAGGCCAGACGTGATACAAAAACAGCATAGCCAAGGTACAGCAGTTCGCTTACCAATCATCGTGAGGTGTAGCCTATGTGGAAATGGTATTTTGAGTTGCCGCCACTAGTAGGGAGGACGGCCGACCCGCACCGGCCATGACCTTGTGAGGTGGCGAATTCTGTAGGTGTTTTCAGAGAGTTGAGTTGGTTGACCGAAGGGCATGGCCAAGGCTGAGTTGAATCGCAAAGGCTTTAGGGCTGGGACTAGTCCGCTTGCCAAGGCTCCGCACAGCCACAGATCCAACAGCCACCTGGAAATAATTTATCCTAATGATTATGTAGGACGTACGGGGCAGATGTGCACTAGCCGGAATAGGTGATCGCTTTGGCTGGGAGTACCAATTGGCGTGGCGACCTTGCATAAATTTGCGCGCCACAGCAGACACAAGGTTAATGATAACTTCCTAACATTACAGTGAGGTTCCAAGGCTCAGATAAGACCCTTTTGTGAGTATAAAATGGTAAGAGCTTAACAGGGTACTATGGTAAAGGAACTGTTGCGACACGAAAGGAGGCTCTGTGCAAATTAAGCGCGAAGGCGATGATGCAAACGTAATTTTTAGGTAGAAAGGCTTCTAAATGTTTAGAAATGGCCAAAGCACAAAAATTAAACAAAACCATAGCAAATATCGACGTGTGCGTAGAGTCGGAGTTTCTTAAAGTCAAAGTAACGTTAACAGGTGCATTTTCTCCATGATGACGTCAAGCATAGTAACAACAGGCCTAATTGGTAGATACGTTAACTATAAGACAGTACCGTGGATCTCATGAGCATGTCGTTGCAAGTGCATCCTGTTTGCCAGTGGCACCTGACAAAGCCTGCAGCTAAGACGCTCCCCATCCTCAATGTATTGCAAGTGCTTGCATTTGAAATGTTTGCTGAGATCGCCTGGGGTATGAAGGGAGTGTGTGCGCGATGCCGTCGGCAGAGTTTCGTTGCCTAGGCAAACGAAACATACCTTTGGCCTGGTCTCCTTGTACACCGCCACCTTGGCTGCTTCGAGCTCTCTAGAACTCAGGTCACTCTACCTCGGAAACGGTGTTACCGTCTTCAAAGCAGGATTCGAGCTGTTCGTACTGTCCTGTAGAAGCGTAAGGAGAGTAGTGTAGGCGAGACGTTAGGACGCAGAGAGAGAAGGACGAGAGGTCCATCGTCAACGAAAGAAAGAGATAGGAGGCGACCTTTCTCACCCAGGAGCGGGGCACTCTGCTACCTCAACAAGACAACTGGATAGACTCACAATCTCAGCAAAACCACATATCTTCATTCTATTATTAATTTCAGTCTGTTGTTAGCTGGCAATGCAGCCGAAAGAAGAATTCCTGGACCTATATAAACAAAATGAGCTTACCTCTGACTTGTTCTTAGGTCTTGATTTCAAAGCCACAAAACCTCCTGTACCAATACGTACACTTATGAGACGGTACCGTGGACATCCAATGCATGTCGCTGCAAGTGCATCTTGTCGTTGAGACACACCTGACAGAGATGGCAGCTGAGCCGATCCCCTTTCTTGATATGCTGCAGATGCTTCCTCCTGAAATGTTTGCTAAGATCCCCTGAGGTATGGAATGAGTATGTGCGTACTTCCGTAGGCAGAGTCTGGTTGCCTAGGCAAACGAAACATATCCTCGGCCTCGTCTCCTTGTACACCGCCACCTTGGCTGCTTCCAGCGCCTTTTCATCAAGATCCAGCTGGGCATCGTCTTCGTTCTTTTTAGGCGGCGTGATGCGATTACTCGCACGTTTCGGTAGGGATAGGTGCATTCCGCCTTCCTCGATCCCACAATATCGCATAACGGCACTGATGGCCGTGTTCCGCCGGCCGAACTCCTCTTCTAGTGTGAGTCCCGGACGGGCCAGGATAGCGTCGATCAACTCCTTCTGTGCCGGGAGCAGAGCACCATGTCCTACTTCGAGTTCGTCCTTGATCTCGATGCCAGCAAGCTGCCGCTCGACATCACGCACGGGCTGTTCGAACTCCCAGCGTTCCTTGACGTCCTGAAGAAGGGCATGCCGCCGACGCTGCCTCTCTCGGTTAATCTTGGAGGTAAGCGCTTTGTACTTTGGATGTTTGGTTGCGTTGGTAAGGGTACGTTTGAGATGCTCTCGTTGGTCGAGCAGAGAATGAACGGTAGGATTATCGTTCACAGATGCCGACTGTTCCGGTGTGAGTCGTCGCGGCCGACGACGATCGATCGAACGGCTCATGGTACAAGCCGCCCGCATGAGCGCTGCCTGGGGCTGGATGCCTCGCACGACAGCCTGCGTGTCAACCGTGATGCGCCGTGAGAGGTAGTGTTTCAAGAACGTCGCTATGCTGGCGTGCCCCATCATCAGGTTCTGCATGGCCTCGCTAACGTTGCCTGCGTACTACGTTAATCCTGCACCTTGCATCCTACACCTTGACTACAGCAGCTTGCAGAGCTTACCGTTCTCATTAAAAGCCTTCCCTCCAGCATATCTCAACGAATAAGGACGGGTGACCTGCGCAAACGCTGTGATTTGCCCTAGTGCCCGGATCCAGGGCAGCAAGGTGGAGTAGGGAAGAGGTTCGGTAGGAGAAATAGCCCAGCCGTCTGGGGTCCGTACCGCTTTCCGAAACACGGGAACGTTTTCTAATTCCGGATTCAGGCGTAGTGGTAGCTCGTTGCGGTCTGGTGCAATATCAAGCCTACTAAGTTCCTCTGGGGAGGTTAGATTGTATGCTGCAAACGCCTGATCGCAGAAGAGCATGCCAAGGAGGAAGACATGCGGACTGAAGATGAGAGTCTCGTCATACATAATTTCAGGGAGAGGGAAGGTATTCCTTAGAAAAGAGTCAGCAGTCTTGTAAACTCCAGCAGAGACAGAAAGCGTAACAACGTACATGTCTTTAATCCCAAGGAACTCCTTTGTGAATTCGAAGGTGAACTCGAGCAATACTTGATGAGGGCCACCCTCTGGATCCCGTAGCAACGTAACCTGTATATGCCGATAGCAGAGACCGAGAAGAGCCTGGGGCCGATTCGCTGTAAAACCACCTAGTTGTAGATAGAATTGGGCTTGTATCCTATAGCGTCCGTGCGGGTATCTCTTTTCGGTCGTTACCAGGTTCGTTTGCAACACTAGGGCCAGATCTTCGACATACATGCAGGCCTTATCTCGGCCTATCTTCTTGAGACCGTGCTTCTTCGCTAGCTTTCTCAGTACCTACTCGTTACGTTAGACGTAAACACGCGTGTGAGAACGGAACCAGGAGGCCGGTCCTTCATACCTTGTGCATGCTCCGATTCATCTTTCCATCTAGCTTCACGCCAGTTGCTCTTTCATATACTAGGCGGAAAACCTTCCAGTACGTCCCTAGGGAGCTGGTGAGCTTAGTCCCCCGGCGTTTCCTCCCACCTTTCCCTCGGCGCTGGCCTAGTAGCCAGTCGAAGAATGTGTGTAGAGTGGCAACGGATACAGTCGCATAGGCACGGTAATGGCCTTTCCGGAGGTATGTCCAGCACCTGTGCTATGTTAGTCCTTGTGTTCTAGCGCGGGCTACAAGGGAACGAGAGACCTACTGATTCCACTGATCTTCCATACGATCGAGCAGGCGAGTACTGCTGTCTGCATAGTCCTCTTTCGTATACTCTTGTTCGTCGAACGTCTCCAGCTGTTGGAGATAGTGCTCAGGCGGATGATCCTCGTTAGGGGAGAGCCATGCTTCATCCTCGTCATTCTTATCAGCAAATGCGTCGACGTCTGTCAGATCCGTATCCGACTCCACACCATCGTCTACGTCAGGCCCAGTATAATCACTCTCGTTAGAGGAACTTTCGTCGGAGGAACTCTCGATCGGTGAACGTCGTCGCATGTCGCAGCAGTCCGTGAGGAGGTAAAGCGACAAAAGCGACCGGAGGGGGAGCGTCTAGAGTTAGGACGTCCGAGGCAGGGCGTGGAGGGAGGAAAGAGCTACTGGAGGAGGAGGAGGAGGATCCTAGCTTGAACAACCTGCAGACAGTACGCAGGCCGCAAAAAGAGGAGAGAGGAGGTGGCCGTCCTTGTTTTTGACTATGTGGACGGCAGGAAAGGAGCCTTAAGTACTTCACTGGCCGAGTGGCCTCAATTTGGGTCAGCATCATAGGTTGTAAGAATAGATAGCGGGATGAGCTCGCAGGCGTGCCGCCGCGTTCCTCTTTCACAGGAAACGGAATCTGGCCCTTAGAGCTCCTGACGTATACGCTAGCCGAGGTAGGAAAGCCGAAGAGCACGTGCGCTCCAGCCCTGCCCGCATGGTTAGAGAGGTTTTGCGGCAAGTCAGCCTCCAGAAACGGCGTCACGAACCTCCAGAATCGGCCGCCCAAACGCCGTCGGATTGTTTAAGAGAGTAAACCGAGAATTCCTAAAGATATTACTATAGATAGCTATTAGACTACTAATAAAAGTAGATTCCCTATTATATATACTATAGTTAAAGACTATTTAGCTATATTAGCTACTTCTACTCCTTTAGAAGCTACTTTTTCTAAAGTAGATAATATAGTTATTAAATCTAGAAATAGATTATTATCTAGTACTATTAAATAGTTAATTATTTTAAAAGAACTTAATACTATAAAAGATAAAGAAGAGCTTATTAATAATAATTTATTATTTAAAGAAGAACTTACTAATAATACTATCTTAACTAGTAGAAATAAAGAAAAGGAGAAAGAAATTATAAATATAGAAGATAAAAGTAGTACTAGTAGTAGTAATAATAATAATATATTTTATAAACGAGTTACCTACCCTTAATTTACTAGTAAAAATTAATAAATTACTACCTAATATCTATAGAATAACTAGGTAGAATTAGCTAGAAATTTTACTAGTAATATATATATATATATATTCTATAATCTATTAGAATCTAAAGCTAGTAGTATTTAAATTACGTAAGCTATTAAAGCTTAATCTAGGTTTTTCTACTATTACTACTTTCTTCTATAACTATTTAAGCTATATAGCTATAGCTTTAAGATTTTAAATATATATTTTAATTATATTAAATAAAACTATTTAAAAGTATAATAGGCTATACTCGATTAGGAGTAGTACCTATAAGAGTTAGAAGGATTAAGCGAGATAGACTTCTATCTTAATAACTTAGTTAATATAAGAGATATCTCGATATAACTTTAATATAAGGTATAAAATATATAGTCCTAGGTATAGTAAAAGTTATAGCTTTATATAGTTAGGATCTATAAAGTTATTAAGTAAAACCTAGTATATTAAGCTACTCTACTTCTTATACTAATAGCTTATATAATATAATAGTAACTAGCTTTAAATTCTAATATATTATAGAATATATATATATTAATTACTAGTAAAATTTCTAGCTAATTCTACCTAGTCGTTCTATAGTTATTAGGTAGTAATTTATTAATTTTTACTAGTAAATTAAGAGTAGGCGACTTATTTAGATAGGTAACTTATTTATAAAATATATTAGTAATAATAGTAATATTAGTATAGAGTATATATATAATTAAGATATATTAGGTAGTTTAGATACTCTAGATAGTTTAAATATATTTAATTTACTTACTTTTAACTTATTTTCTTTTTTAACTATTTAATTATATATATTCTATTTTTAGATATAGTAATTATTATAGTAATTATTAACCCTATAATAATCTATCTAATTCTAAAAAAAGTAATCTTAACCTAGAATTCTTTAATATAGCTTTAGAGAATTAGGATTATATAATTAAAATAGTAGATATACTAGAATTCTTTAAAAAGAATTAATTAAAAAAGATTAAATATAGAGTAGATAATTTATTTATTAAAGAAGGGTTAAAATAAGCTATAGATAGATTACTATTATATTTTCCTATTAATAATATTAATATTAGTAAATTAAAAGATTAATATATTTTAAACTAGATATCTTTATTAGTTTAGATTATAATATAGAAATAATTACTAGTATAAGAGAATACTTTATAGAAATATATAATCGATATAAAGAAAATAATATTATAGTAAATTAAAACTATTATAATAGGATTATATTAATTCTAATATAGTATTCTTAGATATATATAACTTTTAAACTCTTTCTCTTTTTACTCTTTATAAATCTTTACTTTTTACTCTTAGTATTACTATTAATTAGTATAACTACGATAAGACTCTTTACTCTACTTTACTCTACTTTATACTTTTTTACTCTTTTAGAGTTTATAGTTAAAGTAATCTACTATTCTATCTTTTACTTTTAAAGTAAATAAATCTTACTACTTATATTAAGATTATAACTAATTTTTCTTATAGATTAAATAATTAAAAAGATACTTACTAAAGCTTACTTTATTTCTACTACTATTAATAATAGTTTAGTAATTAGATCTACTAAGATAGACTCGACTTTAAAAGCTATTATTAATAACTATAGAAAGATTAAAGGTAAGTAATCTACTTTTTAAAGTTTTAATTATAGTAATTTTACTAATTTACTCTTAGATATAAACTCTCCTTATATAGTAGATTATTTAAATACTATTAGAATAGTATACTATTTAAGTAGATTAAGTTACTTTAATAAAGATAGATATAGAGTTACTTTAAGTAAGTTTTACTTTCTTATACTATAGTTTATTAAACTATATACTAATACTATTTTAGATCTATTATAAAAAGTAAATATAGATTTAAAGTATCTTTTTCTATTAGATAATAATAGAATAGATGGTACTTTAACTACTATTCTAGAAAGTATTAATAAATACTTAATTAGAACTAGTATACTCTTTAGAGACTATAGTAAGTATACTTCTATTTAGATTAGAAATAGGTAAGCTAGCTCTTTTAGATCTTATTAAGAGCTTTATAAGTAAGCTAATTATTACTTCTAAAGAAGTAGAGAATATTAAAATATCTTTATCTTCTAAAGAAAACTTTCTTAGTCTAAAAGAAGAGTTTATTAAAGATAACTTTTATTATTTAAATAATCTTAATATTTCTAATAAGATATATTATAGTATAGAGGAGTTAAAGGATATAAGAAACTATTCTAATCTTTATAAAGATTTTATAGCTTCTAATCTAGAAGGACTAGAGTTTTTAGATTCTATTATAGTAGGTAAGAACTAGATCTATATTTTTATAGATAGTTTAGCTAGTTAGAAATTAGTAATTACTATTACTAAAAAGTAGTAACCCTAGTCTATACCTATTTACTAGCCTATAGATATTATACTATTATATAAAGATAGTTACTTAGTAAAACCTCTAGCTATATAGAGAGTATAATTTAACTAATAATTTCTTAAAAGACTAAATTAAATAATATAAGATTATATTTCTAATTAGGTAGATAATAGTAAGAGTAACTATTTCCTCTATAACTATAATATATACTTTAGCTATTACTCCCTCTACTAAGTATTATACTTATTTCGTTTAGGTATTAAAGCTCTCTAGTTATACCCTTAGTACTAGTATAAAACTCTCTAACTTATAATCTTAGCCCTATTAAGCTCCTAGAACTATCGAATATATAAGGGAAAAAAAAATTAAGAAAAATCCTATCCTTTACTTAAAACTAAGCATTTTCTATTTAGGTGCTTAGTTATTTCTATCGGCATCCTCCCTCTCCTTTCCTTTTCCTTTATTCCTCTTAGATCGGCGCAGACCCGTAGCAAGAGAGCCCTGGCTTGAACCGGAAGAGCCACGACGTAACTGCTGGGTTCTAGTAAATGCAGGATGGGTGGGGTTTGGAGATCCGGTAGGTCTCTCAGGAGGGCGTATCTGTGAAGTTTGCTCAAATGGAGTTGACTGGACCCTAGCTCTCTGTGCCAAGGATGAAGGTCCTACTGCTGGCCTACTAGGTCCAGGAGTAGGTGACTAGTATGGGGGAGTAGAGGGCGACGCTTGGACGGATAGATTCCTAAACTCAGGAACCAGTGGCTCTCCTAGTGGAGGCGTAGGAAATCGAGGCATAGAGTTCCTGGCCGCCTGTTCCTCGTTACTTAGAGAGTATATGCCCTGCAGTTTCTCAAATGCCGTCTCTTGCTCTACCTGCCCATCAAAATCCCACCACTGCCCTACTCGAGGAGGGTGAACTCCCTGATTAGAAAAGTAGGACCTATCTGGGAGTCTTCTTTCTTGGTCGGGGCCGTACGCCATTTTCTCGTATTCTTTCACTATAGGCCAGAGCTCTTTCACCCTCTGGATTTGTTCAGCGCGTACTTCTGTTGCCCATTCTTTTAGGTCCTCAACATCGTCCACCAACCGATATGTCAATTTCTTCTGCACTAGAGGCGAGTCCCAGCGCACCAGGCCTACGGTAGCTTTAGAGATCCAAGATGAAGAGTCATATGGTAGATCAGCAGGAAAAGGCCACCCTACTCCTCCGTACCGATTCGGGTGACCAGAAGGCGTACGTGGTCCTGCGGTGAGAGTCGTATTTGCCATCATCAGCCCTTGATACGAGCCCATCTCCGGATTCTCCATAGTGGCCATGTCCTCTTGAACCTTCACGTACCATGGCAGTATGGTCCTTCTTTTAATAGTTGCTAGTCCGGTAGAACCATGAGGTAGTAGAGGGTGTGAAATTCTTATATCGCCGATATCGCAGACTTGCTTTGTCCATTTTACACTTGGGTGCTTCTTGGAGAACTCCTCTTTCCAGTCGACACTATCTTTCCATCCTTGAATGTACCCAGATGTGTCCTGGAGGCCGGCTTGCTCCCTCCATTTGATCCAGTCTCCTGCAATGTGTCGGAATCCCAATAGAAGCTCGGTGCATTTCTTCTCATCTTCTTCGTCAAAGGAGACGCTTCCTTGAACCCATAGCAACTCCCTTTCCTGTATGGACGGCTTCTCGCACATTCAAGTCGACATGCCGGAAGTAAGCATTCTGGCCCGGCCTAGCATGCTTTGTGTAATATGGATATGAGATTAGGTGGGGAGTTTCTCTCAGTACAGCATAGACGAGCCAGTACCCAATATCTCCTCGAACGAGTTGTTGGATAGGGAATGGAACATGGTGCGGCACCACCCCAAATTTGATCTCCCATCAATTAGTCGAGTGTGGTAGCTGTACATCTCAAAAGATTCTGTGATTATACTGGCGAGCTCCTCGTCTTCTTCGAATTCTGGGAACATGTTCACCACTACCGATCCTGCTGTATTGTAGGCTTCGACGATGAACTCATAGTCCATTGCCTTGCTAACTTCATCCCAGTCGATTTCTACCCTCAGCGGTCCTAGCCTGTATCGATACGACTTCAAGACCTAGTTTTCCGCAGGTGAACTTGCTATGCGCCTAGCATACCCTGTCGAAATCGTAGACTTGGTATCCGTCTTTTCTCTTGTTCGACCTATTGAAGACTTCTCGGTGATACTCATCAATAATATTCTTCCTAGCCGCATCCGATTACTTCTTGTCACTCGTTTTTGCCAGCATATTGATCAGCCTTGAATCTTTTCGGGCGCAGAGACAGGCCCTTCGTTCAACGACAATAACCTCATCTTCCACTGATATCTCTGGATTCTCAATGGTGCCGAGGCTATCTGCCTCATAATCTGCCAATAGGACCCTCCTAGCCCCTTCCTGGCGAGCAGCTCTGGCTTCCCTTGAGCTGTCTTCGGAGATCGTAAGCATATGGGTTGGTGGGGTATTGGTACCGTTGGCCAGAGTTCGCCTGGCTAGGTGGTTAACGAGTCCTGCCCTACTATTGGTATCTTCAATTCCATCACGGGGCCTTCGCAAATTTATGTCTTCACCATCTTTTCCTGGCATTTGCCTTGGGGAAGCTGGACCCGCAGTAGCTGACTCTGACCTTACTTGGTCTCTTGTCCTTGTGACGTTGTCTAGAATCCCTTCCACCCGGTCTGGGTTTGCTATCGCTGTGGATGTCTCTCGGCTCCACTCTCCGTCTTCTTCGATAGTTATGCGTCGCCCTCCGTATGCTGATCCTTGAATTGGGGATTGGGAACCAACTGCTTCCAGTTCGCTGATCCTTTTTCTGATGCTCCGGGCCCCCTCTGGTGTATAGTCTATAGTAGACTCTTCTCCTGGAATGCGGTGTACCAGAATACCAGATGTATGCCTTCGGAATTGGAATTCTTTCATGAACTCATCTGTCATCACCAGGACTTTTGGGTTTTGGTCTGTATCCGATTGTTGCTGCTTTCCCCACCACTTAAGGGCTTTTTCCTTCCAAGCAATCTCTGCCTTGCTTTGACCTGTCATGGCCTTATCTAGGTCTGCCCTTGAGGAGCAGTGCTTTGCTGCCTCTTTAGCGATGTCCATGTTATCCTCGATTTTCTTGGTCATTCTGAAAGCTATTGCGTCGGTCATGCTACTAATCTCAGCTTTCATGTTCCTCCGGTCCGTAGCATTCAGAAATCGATCTTTCTTAGTATTCTTTGCTCACAGCCTTCGAGATCGGATGTTGTTCAAGAACTCAGCCAGGTTTGATAGGTTGTATCTTCGTAGGCAGTAGGACATGGAGATTGTGCCATCTGTGTTGAAAGCTTTCTGTCCTCCGTAGGCACGCAGGACTTGCAGGGTTTGACCATGGCTCTGTCGGATGTAGGTAAAAGCTTGAGACATCTCGTTGGCCCTTCTGTCGCTCCTTCTTTTCGCAGTTTCGATCAAAGGGAAGGTTTCCCTAAAGTTCTTCTGTCCTCCATATTCTGCCATTAGGGAAGATAGGTTCGAGAAGTATGAGCCGCTGGCAGCAATGAGTGCTGTGTTTATGTCGTAGAGAGTTCCAAGACGCCCCATGGACTTCGCCATTTGTACTGTTGTGTGGAGATGGTTGCTCGGCAAAACCTCCAGCTGCACGGAGAGCATGATTTGACTAACGATTTCTTGAAAGACTGAATTAAATGAGATGAGATTGTATTCCTAACTAGGTGGATGATGGTGAGGGTGACTATTTCCTCTGCAACTGCAATATATACTTCAGCCATTACTAGGCTGGTAAATGGGTATAGTCCGATTTTTTTTTAGCTATATCTTAGCCGAATCTAGTCTAAATTAGGAAATTAGTAAGCTATTTTAATGAACTTTTCTAACTGAAATCTTTTATAATATAAAGTTTTTTTATAATACTTAAATTATAGAAGTTATAAGTATCCCTATAAAAGTAAACCTAGATTAGAGTATAGTTAAGAATTTAGCTCTTCTATTCCTTATAGCTTACGTACTAGTATTAGTATTAAAAGACTTTATATTATAAAGTTATAGAACTAAATACGGCCTATTAAATAAGCTATAAATTACCTAATTCGGACTAGTATTTACCGAGATAATCGCTAACCTACCCGTTTACTAAGACTATACCTATTTACTACTCTAGCTATTACTCCCTCTACTAAGCTTTTGTCAGATGAGATGGACAGAATTCGGGCTGACCCAAATTCTGTTATATCCGGAAGCTCTGTTATACCCGGAACGCTCTGCGCTATACCCAGGAGCTCGGCAATCCGAGGTCTCATGTGAGATGAGACGACAGAAATTGGGTACACCCAACTTCTGCTGAGTATCCGAGATCGCGAGTCCGAGGGCTCATCGCGTCATAGATGAGCCACGCAGGGTCAGTACCACTGGAAGACTACTCAACCACTCAACAGAGATTGATGGATCTCCACTATCCGGGCAGAGAGACCTCAACAAGCTTAGCAGAGATGGATATATAAACTGGCAGAAAGCGCAGTAGATAGAGAACAAGCAACACATCAATGGATAACAATTGAGAGCCTTTGCAGAAGACACAAATCAATCAATTACTGCATCATTATCACAGTCTTTTATCACATACCTTGTTCCCATACTGTGCACCCATCAAACCCACTCTCAAATCCGACACCTAGCCTCGGCCTAAGTATATAACTTCCTCTTTTAACCTAGTACCTTATACTAGCCTACTAAGGACTAGTCTATATCCTAGCCTTACTAACTTCTTATAAACTCTTACTTATCTTTTTAATAATTAAGTTAGATATCTTACTAACTATTAAGGATTTATCTACTTATCTATATTACTACTTATATATTTTATACTTATTTAACTCTTTAATAGTACTCTTAAAGTAGATAATTATTTCGCGTATTAATACTATCTTATATACTATCTACTAAGTATCTTTACTTAGCTATATAACCTTTTTATTTAAAGTGTAGCGGGCACTACTTAACTGGGAGTAGTGGGAGTGCTGGGGCTAGAGTTGCGGGATGTACGCGAGGATAGTGGGAGGTATTGTCGGTGTTGATGTGATGGTAGGCAAGTGCTTCACAGAGATTGCGATGTTATAAAGTAATGGGTAAGGAAGTTATTGATCTTGACTACGAGGTTTCTATCTATGCGCAATAGTGCGCCTATATACTTGAGGAGTCTTGGCTGATTAGTTGATTCGTGAAGGCCGAGCAACACGAATCAAACGAATCGGTCACGTGTCCAGGTTGTGATCTGCGTCATCGTACAACCCGTCTCCTAGGTATTCGTCATAAGTATTCCTCTTCTGGTTCGCTGTTAGGTTCTATGGGTTCAAGGTCCGGTGACCTTGCCATAACCGTAACATTAATCTTTATATATAAATACACCTTGTATTAAATTTGCATTAATATATCTCTAGTATTAAGTAAGTTATTAAGAAGTAATGATTTTGATTTTGATTTTTTCATCCGTGCGGATCTGACCCAACCCCAACCCAACCCCAACCCATTTGCCACTCTACTTATACTAGTACTAGAATTAAGCTATAGTATATAGAACTATCTCCTATTACTATTTAAATCCTTTAGAAAAAGTAGTAATACTATCTCTTAAAAGGAAATAATAGCTAGATTTTATAATAGCTAGTCGAGCTATTTAGCTTTATAACTTTGAGCGTAGTGGATATTGCAAAGTTTCGACAAGGTGTTGGTATTTATTGGGAAAGAATGACACAACAGGTCGATGCGCTGCCTCTTGAGGAAGTCTGCCAATTCTTGTACTTGTCGATGGATCCAACTGTGCAGCGGACATTCGCTGTAAACGCCTGCATCCTCATGAAGCTTTTCCTTCCAAACGCACGAGCCAGCATGAAACTGGCCCTTCGGGGTCCAGCACCGAACGCCCACCACAACAGGTTAAGCAGTCACCATATGAGCTAGGTATTGACGATTGAAATAACTCGCGCATACTGCGCAAGGGAGCAATTTGATTTCATCCTGTATAAATCGCTTACTGTTACCTACCAATTTGCTCTACAAATAGAGACAGGCCACGACTATGGAATCCCTTAAACATCGTTCCAAAGACAGTGAGACGCTAAGTGCAGGCGGTGGAAAAAGGGCTACATGTATGCAGCGACACTTGGGGCCAATGCGCAATTGAAATGCGCGTCATACTCGCCGCACTGGCCTTCTTATGCACGTGACGTTCCGCGCCGGAAACATTCGATGGTGGGGCACAACCCACTTGTGGTTCTTTCATATGAATTTCTCGTCGGGCACCAACGCCTCAGCAGCCATGCACCTTATCGACTCAGCGACAAATTTATGGTCCATCACTTCCTTCCTTCTATTCTATTTGGATAATCACCCAGCGTAGTTCGATAAGTGGAACCGTGTCTGGCATCCTTTCGCAATTCTTGCCTACCTATTCACTGCCATTACACGGCCTCTATCCCTCCCTGTATACGCCTAGTTTTTTACACCAGTAACCTTAACAATATTTACTCGATAATTCACGTCACCAAATGGCTCCATAATCGCCAGCCTCATCGACTATATCTTTAAAGCTCGATCCAACCTTATCGTCGTAACCTTAGGATTATATTCTGCGGCCGAGAGGGTGATTACCAAACGAATAATTGCCTCCTTGCGGCATACATTGACCTCCAAATAGCTAAATCCACCCGATCCCATCCCTTTAATAGCTCTACGCTAGAACTTTCGACGTAGAAAACGCCTGGCCGCAAGTCACCCTCCTGGCGATGGATAATGCGGATATAGTTCAAGTGGACACTATCGCGAATGACGACCAGAAGCTCAAGGAAAAGGCTGAAGAATTGGTAGGCAATACTTGAAATAAACATGGCATTCTCTTGCTGAATACTATCTAGTGTGGGGAGCCCGTGGGGGTAGACACAGAGAAGATTGGAGAAGATCTCGAGTCAGTAGACTCATCTGTTTGTGCAATCCTCATCCGGATGAACGGTGGTGGCGGAGCGGTTCGAGTGTATGGGAGCACGATAAGGAATATACTCACGGGTCCAACTGAAGGCGCTAACTTTGTCATGGTCATCATTAGAAATGGGGAGACATGTAGACTGTTTGGGAACCCATCAGTGCGATACTTTCGCCGAAGCGGTTCCTAGAGCCAACATATATTGAATCAGCGCCTCGCTTAATCGGATAGAGAGTTCTATTCTCATGCTCAGTCCATGAACCGATTCCGGGATAATATCAATGAATGGTAATGGTACTCCCCCCCATGAGCATATCATGTGTAAGTTGGGAGCTTGGTCCTGATACTGCAGAAGAAAACTGAGAAGGTTTGAGAACTGAAGATTTACGACCGATTTGTGATTTGCTGGACGTGATTTTTCTGCACGGATAAGTAACTGGCTGCTGGAATAGAAATGGGGTTATTACCGAGTAATTGGTCAGTTAACCCAACGTTATACCCCGGTTGTTGTAGCAAACTGTCTTTGGGTTCGTTTTCGGCGCGCATCTGTTTCATTGGTTGTCCAGTATTTAATGGCGATGCCGTCTCTTCATCACTTGCTAACGCTTGCCCCCGAGAGGTATCGTCCAAACTCGCCAAACTTTGAACCAAATCGTGATACTGATGGTACTGATTTAGCGGTTCTTCTGCTTCTAGTGTACGCAAGACAGTGCAAATATCCGATGAGAGTGGGCCGGTCTTTTCGGAATCCAGCCCCTCAGTAAGGTAGTCGAATGTGTTTTGTGACATGGTACCTACTGCCCATACAGAAGGTGGAAAAGAGTTCGCCCACCTGACTACAGTTTCAGGGCGCAGGTCAGAGATTGTGGCGCATCTCTTCCGAAGAACTTTCTTTCTTGCCTTAACTTGCTTGGAATCAAGAGCTGAGTCTTCTGGGCCTTTGAAAATTTGATTGAGGTTTCTCTTTAATATCGTTTTATTCACTTGGTTTATTGCGTCACGTTCCCGAGCTTGGGCCAAAAGTTTGCTGCCTTCTACGTCGGGAACCGAGTCCGTAAATGTTCGGATCGCCTCTGACAGCTCCGCCGCTGCTTGGGTGATTCTGCTAGCGAAACTGCGAAATGCCTCCTCTTCGCCTTTTACGGGACGCGCCTTAGTAGATTGAAATTTATTGCGCACGGCTTCGACCTGTCCGCATAACTTGTCTAGCTGCGCAGAAAAGGTAGCTGTAGCTGTCATGGTGGCGTTCCAGGCAGAGGACTTGTTGAATGAATGGAAGCGATATGGTTGGTGGGACTGTATCAACTCTATCTTTATTAGCAAACGTAGTAAGTAGGTGATAGGATTAAGCATACCTTCCTTGCGAGACGACTGTGGGAGACAAGAGTCAGAGTTGGGCGTCTAGGGTATTTATGCCAGTCTGCCGAAGTCAGGCGTTTCGGATGTGGTTGGGGTATGTCGACTGAATCCCTGACTCAGGCGCAGCCATCATGATGCAAACCGACGAACAAGAATCGACGTGGCAAATGCCTAGGTCGAGCTCAGACAAATCGCTTGCAAAAGCCATTCTAGCCGTGGAAGCGTCCAAGACGGCTGGCATGCACCTAGCAACTTAACAGGATCGAGCTTTTCGGCGCATCAGAAATCAACATGCAAGCTGGGCGTCTTCCTGAATTAGATTCGTATGGAAGCACTACTCCACAGCTAACATCAGCGGCACAGTCACCCTATCTGCAATCTTCCATACCTCATGCAGCTTCGCAATGAGGGGAATGCTGCTGTTGCTTCTGCAGCCGTGCTCGACAATGCCAGGAGAGAGCAGACAGGGAGAGATATAAAGGTTCGCGATCGCCGTCGACTGTCAATGCAACTTCTTCATCCTCCATTCACACATCCATCCTGCAGAGCATCACCCGCCTGTTACGCTTCTTTGTGACCATATCAAGCTCGCCTTTTCTCGTCAGCATAGCCCGATCGGTCAAGATCAAGTCACGTCCCAGCCGTCACCTCTTACCATACGAAGGCAGCTCGAAGCTTTCACTTGTCCTTATACACCGCGATACTCACCAAGGTAAAAGCAAGCAGTATCCGTTCCGAGGCAGCACGCTCATATTTACCTAGAACTATCTCCGCATCATGTCCAACAATCAATCGAACCCCTCTGCCTCTGCGCCACCAAACACCCCAATCAAACGACCCAGCAGGGAAGTGGCCCTACGCATGTCGACAAAGTCGACAACAACAGTCATCAACCCCAGAACAGCACGCAGCACAATGACACGCAGCCCTCGGCAGTTATAGCAGTAGAGACTGCAGGAAATCAGGCTGACCGAGAGCTTCAGGCTGCCTTCCACAGGTCCTCTCCTAGTGATAGCTCGGATCAGTGAGTAGTGGTTCGTAGCAAAATAACTGGAATGTGAAGTCAACCAATCAAAAGTTTGACAACGGAAGATCAATTCTCCGCTGCAGTCTATATCATGACGCTATCCCGACGAAACAAAGACTAGTGTTCGCGGCTTGTAACTTTAAACATATAGCCTCCTCAATGCCTCATACTACCGCACTTATCTCACTTCTTCCAAATGACAATGCCCCTTTGTGAAGCCATTCAAACGACGCCAGCTATTCAGGCAGGAGCCCGCATACTCGCTCCACTACTATTACATTCATCAAATGTCGCGCAAAAACGAACCGAGGACGAACGGATGCGATGGTTCAGATATACACGCGGAGAAACATGGGACAAAGAATTCAATAGTCAACTTAAAGACCTCGAAGCGATTGTATGTCTAGGGACGAGGTGTATCTCTGCTGTCTACTAATATTGAAGGCACCGGACATCAAGCGCGCTGTCGAGAGAAGCCCAAATGTAACTATAAAGAAGATCCGACCTGATACAAAGCCTCCTCAAACCACATTGGAGCGACTTGATGCTGGCTGGTTACAAGTCCCAGCAGGGTATAATGTCTTCCTAATATCCTACGCCTCCGAAGACTGCACGCAGGCGGTAGTTGAAACACGGGCGGATATTAAAGATGACAGCTATGCGGTGGAATGGCTATGTGGCTCTGGTGTGGTGCTTTTTGAATGCATTTATTTCCGAACGGAGCCGCCAGGAATTCCTTACGCTTCCATACCGGTGCCCATCTCGCATTCGATGAAAGGAAATGGCGTGAAATAGAATGCGAATGGACCCCCTTCTTCTCCTAAGTTCATCACGGTGGACGGTGGGGTCCCTCCTTCGCGGCGTCCTTCAGTTCGAGTGCGCACATTTTCTTCTCCCCTCTCTGCTGTTGAGGCTGTTGTATCAGCGCTAGCCATCTCTGACGTGACCATGTTATTGGCTCCTACGGTAGCTCGTATGTCCTGTTGAATCGATTGAAGAACATTTGCCGCGGAATTATCGTCCATGATTTCGTCCAAGCCATTTCCAAGGCCGCCTATGGCGGTAGTAGTGAGCGGAGACTGACAAAATAAAACGCTCGACTGCAGTTGGAAATCTGGCTCATGCGGCGCACACAGTAAATCGACGCGCCTCTCCGCACTACCGCCTGGCTGACGAGACTCAA